>VZTD01005606.1:50991-85310 GCA_013397725.1 Rhagologus leucostigma | reverse complement strand
CGCCCGCCCGGGAGGGCTCGGCGTCAGCCAATGGGACGGACGCAGCTCGGCGCCTGCGCGCTGATTGGGCGGCGGGGCCGAGCGCAGGGTGGGCGTGGCCGGGCCAAGGGGGAGCACGTGGCGGGCGGCGGACACGTGGTGGGGCCGGGCGGGGGTCCCGCGGGTCCCGGGGCCGGGAGAGACCCTGCCATTCCCCGGCAATCCCGGCTGCCCCGGACGGACCTGCGGCAGCTCGGCGCCCGGCGTGGAACTCTGCCCCGCGTACGCGTTTGCCTTACTCTTGGGGACTGGATTGGCCCCAGCACTGTCTCTGCCCCAGTGCTTTCTCTGCCACGCACCTCCGCCTCTCTCCGCATCCCCTCCCCGACCCTCGGGAGACACTAAGCACCCGTGGACAGTTTGAGGAAGCATCCGTAAGAGCCGGTCAGCGTGCCTCTGCTGAGGTTGCAATTGGCACAGAAACACTCTGTAGTTGCCACCCTCCACTGCTTCAGGCTGTGAGAAAAGGCCCAAAGCAGAAGAAAAACTAAGCCCGTGCTTGCCTGGTGGATGCTTTTGAATTCAGTCACTGCAAGAAGACACCACCTTTCTCCCTGTGGAATTTTTCCCCGGGGGCCATAAAGTCGGGGTAGGAATGACCCCGGGGCAGAATGCAGCACCCCTGTTTCACTTGCCACTCTGCTGTCAGGGCTGAGTGCTGCCTCGCCCCTGCCTGGTACAGAGTGGTCTCCATTGCTGGGGTTTCCCCACTGCCTTACATCCTCTACCACTTCAGACTGGGCATCCAGCCAGCTCCTGGGGGCTCCTGACTGAGGCATGTGGGACTCTAGCAATTTGCACTTCCAAGGCCTACTTGACATAAGCACCTGACTTGGGGAACACAAGATCCTAGTGAGCCCTAAAGAAAAAACGCAGACTCTCAATGAATGCTGTCCTGCAGGGCCCTGATGTCCTTGAGGGGACACCCCAGGATTGTTCAGTGCCACCTGAAGCAAGGGACACACTGTGGGTGAGGCAATATACCCGGCTCCTAGGCTGTCCTAGTGCCTCTNTAAGAGCCGGTCAGCGTGCCTCTGCTGAGGTTGCAATTGGCACAGAAACACTCTGTAGTTGCCACCCTCCACTGCTTCAGGCTGTGAGAAAAGGCCCAAAGCAGAAGAAAAACTAAGCCCGTGCTTGCCTGGTGGATGCTTTTGAATTCAGTCACTGCAAGAAGACACCACCTTTCTCCCTGTGGAATTTTTCCCCGGGGGCCATAAAGTCGGGGTAGGAATGACCCCGGGGCAGAATGCAGCACCCCTGTTTCACTTGCCACTCTGCTGTCAGGGCTGAGTGCTGCCTCGCCCCTGCCTGGTACAGAGTGGTCTCCATTGCTGGGGTTTCCCCACTGCCTTACATCCTCTACCACTTCAGACTGGGCATCCAGCCAGCTCCTGGGGGCTCCTGACTGAGGCATGTGGGACTCTAGCAATTTGCACTTCCAAGGCCTACTTGACATAAGCACCTGACTTGGGGAACACAAGATCCTAGTGAGCCCTAAAGAAAAAACGCAGACTCTCAATGAATGCTGTCCTGCAGGGCCCTGATGTCCTTGAGGGGACACCCCAGGATTGTTCAGTGCCACCTGAAGCAAGAGACACGCTGTGGGTGAGGCAATATATCCTAGGCTGTCCTAGTGCCTCCTTCTCCTCTGCTGGGTAAGGAGAGGCAGTTTCCGGGCAAGCTGAGCTGTAGCTAAGGGCACCTGCTCAGTGAGGTGATGGGATCAATCAGCCTCTCCAGGAGTAAGCCAAGCCTGTGGAGAGCCTGCCACCATCAGCCAGTATGGGGAGGGAAGGAGCTGGAACAGAGTGGGATACTGCCCATGCCCTGGTCACATACATGCAGGCAGATGGGGATCCCACCTGGGAAAACACCTTGTGTAGGGCGGCTGGACTCCTGTGAAATAGCAGTGTCTGGCTCATATCCCACTGTGTGGTGCAGGAGCTGTCCCCAAGTGCATGAGGGACAGTGACACAGACCAAGTGTGGCCCAAGGGGGTGCAGAGTGATGGAATGGAGGACAGAGACACCTGAAAGGGATTTTTAACTATCTGAAGCAAGAGCTGATTGCACTCTCCTTACCGTGCATGTGGTGCAACAAAATCGCGTGCTAGGATTGCTTGCTAGCACAGCTCTGCTCCCTGTGCTGGGGCTGGCCTTGGTTCCTCTCCGTGCTGTGGGAGGCTGGTTTGCCATGAGAAAGGGACAACTGTTGCTTCAGCCAGGGGCAGTTTTGGCAGCTGGGACACTGCATGTGTCCAATAACACAGTGCCAGAAGTGGGATCTGCAAAGGGCTGGGCTGGCAGCTGGCCAGTCTTGGTTCCCAACCCTGGCAGGGGACTTCTCAGTATGGCCTGTGTTCTGTCTCTTTTCCTAGCAGTGTTGGAAGTCCGATGTGTTGGACCGTTGTCCTTGCCTCTGGCATCTCTGAGGCTGCAGCAGAACCCAGCGTTTGGGAGAAGGAGCACAGCACCCTGTGCAGAGGAGTGAGAACCAAAGCCGCCCACGGGGCTGTGTTAACCTATGCACTGTGTTAATCCATGCACTGTGTTAATCCATGTTCCATGTCAATCCATGCTCCGTGTCAATCCATGCACCACTGAGCAGGTCTGGATATGGCCCAACCCTGCCAGCTGCTGTTGTGGCCGAAAAGGCCCCAGGATGCTGCAGGGAGGAAAGCAGCCAGGGCATTGCAGATGCTAGTATTTAGGCTGGGCTGTTCCTTGTATGCCGTGTGTGGCCAGGACTTCTACTCAGCCCTAGCAGTGGGCACGAGGATGCCAGAGTAGAGCAAGGCCAGTCTTTTTCTGGGACACACCACATTGCAGGGCTGTCCCAGTGGCACAGCACAGCCCAGCTCCTCTGCAGGCAGCGCCAGGAATTTCAAGGACGAGGGAAGTCTCACAGAGAAGCATCAGTGAAGGGTAATTTGGCCAAAAGAGCAGGTTTAACAGCTCTATTTGTGCAGTAAATATAATTTAGGTCCTTTTATGGCTGTCTCTTGTTGTAGCATGTCTGTGGCTTGGGAGTGTTGATCTAATTCCACAGTTAAAGGGAATTTAGCTGGTTCATTGGAGACCCCAGGAGGGATTTGCCATGGATTCCCAGTTTCTGGCATAGCAGACACTCACCCCTGTGCTTTCCCAAACCTTGCAGCGCTGGGAACACCTTACCTGGCTGCTGCTGCCCAGGGCTCGGGGGGAACTGGGCTGCGAGGCAAAGGCAGCTCCCCAAAGGCCAGGAAAATTGGGGGATCAGTCCGAGGGAGACCCCCACAGGAACCACAGATGAGGTGAGTGAGTGTCCCTAAACGCCCTGTTCAGCCTGTGGCCGGTCGCGGCTGCGTGTTTCCACTAGATGGTGACAAAAGGCTGCTTGTCCCGAGTGGGAGCCCGCGGGGACACCCGGCTCCCCCCAGCGCGCCTCCGTGGGTGCAGCTGAGCGGGACATCCTGCCCTGCCTCCTTCATCGCTCCCAGGAGATCCCGGGAAGCATTTGATACTCGCCGGATATAAGCAGCAGCCAAGTCCAGTCGTGAGAGGAAAAGTTTTACCTGTGGCTGTTGCAGGCGTCTGCTGCCAAAAAACTGTCAGGGATCTCCAGCAAAAACCCAGTGGGTGCTCAGAGAAGGGGGAAACAAGCTAGAAAAGCAATGAAATGTGTTCCCGAACTTCCCAGCCCCAGCCTGACATCACCCGTTATGTGGTCTGGGCAGTGGCCGATGGGCTTATGGCATGGCAAAGGTGACAGCAAAAAAGAAACCAGTAAAAAGGCAAATTTACCAATCCCAGGTCTAGGTGCTGCTCAAAACCTCTTGAACAGCCCAATGTCCCACCTGCAAATCCTTTTCCCCTCTTGGTGCCCACCTCACCCCATCATGCTGCTCCTGTGCCAGCAGGTACCACGGGTGATGGATGGTAACCCAGCAGGGCCAGGCACTCAGGGCCTGTCCTCTCTCTTCCCAACTGCACAGCTCCCCAGGCCCTGATTAATGCAGGACAGCAAATGAGATGGGACTGTGTAGTAGTCTAATTAAGTCTTTTCATCATTATCCCTGTCTGTGCCAAAAGGAGAGTCCTCAAGGATGATGAGTATGCAGTGGGTGCAGCGCTTGCTGTGACAAATGGCACTTAATTCAAGTAGCCACAGACAAGTGCACATCCTGTGCCTTTAAATGGGCAGCTGGGGACATACTGGCCTGCGGGGATGAAGGTCAAGAGTGCCTGGCAAGAGTATGGGATTTCTTCTCTGTGGAGCCTCCTTTCTTGAGGTGGGGTGCTGCAGGAATTGGCGTGGGCTCCTGGAGCCAGGCGTAGCCGTCGTCACTCCGGCAGATGGGTGATAACCCAGCACATCCCTGTCTCATTTCCTGGGGTTCATGGACAAGGAAACCTGCAGGTGACTCCCACAGGGAGTTTTGTACATGCAGATTTAGTCTCCACGTGACCTCCAAGTATTCCTTGTAGCGATCATTTCTGCAGAGAAAAAGGGTTTCTGTTTCCAGAAGAAGCCAATTGCCCTAAGATGTCCCTTCTTGCAGTCCAGTTCCTCTCCCTAACACCCTTGCCTGGAGCTGGCAGCAGGACCTTGTGGTCTGCCTGCGAGCCCCCAGCTAGCCCACACAGCCACCCAGAGCCTCCCAGCCAGGTGGACTCCCCTCTGGATCTGCTCAGCAGGAGGAACAAGTGCAGCCCTGGAAAAAAGGATGTGTGAGAGAAGAGTGGGACTGGAAGAGGACTTGCAGTAGGTGTGAGATAAAGACAAACCAGGATTGGGAGATGTGGAGCAATTTTGGTGGTGAGAGGAGAGTTTGGGGAGCACCCTTCTCTTTCCATTTGGGTAGAGAAACTCCAAGTGGAGAAAGTCAGTGAGATAGGAACAGGCAGGCATTTTGAAGCAATGCATGCAAATCCTTTATAACCCAGGGGAAGTCAATCTGGAGAGAAGCTACAGGTGATCCCAGTTCAGCAATGCCAGGCCAGCAGCCAGAGCACGTCACAATCCCATGCAAATGCACATCTTCCTGCATTGCCCTGCAGCATTTGGGAAGGCTTTCCAGGACCTTTGTGGAGACAGCCTAGAGGGGGAAGCTCCTCTTTGCACAGGCATTTCTGTGCATTCTATTCATCTCCCAGAGCTGGGGCAATAGGGAATAGGATCCAGACAAGCACTGGGTCTCCAGGGATGACTGTCAAGACATTCAAGTAAAACATCTGTACACCCTTGTGGCTCAGCACATCTGCCTCTTGGTACAGCCCCACGGAGCAGTGACCTGGGGCTTTGTCTCAGTTTGTTCACATTTTACCTGCTGGAAACTCCCTCTGCTCCCAGGCCTGTGTTGGGCTATTTCCATTTCACGGCAGCTCCCGGGCGCGAGGCCAGCGGAAGGCAGACGCTCTGCCTGGAACAAACCCAAACCAAGGGATTTTTTTCTTTTTTACCTTCTCAATCAAAAAAAATTGAATCTTTGTTAAGTCCAAACTGGAAAAGCAGGAGTCTCTCTCCACTCCCCTGATAAGGTCACAGGTTTGATCCCCATAGGGACCATTCACTTAAGAACTGAACGCAATGATCCTTGTAGGTCCCTTCCAACTCAGAAGATTTTGTGATATCCAAGTTTATTTTTGTGTTTGTGTCTGAGCGAGGGATTGAGCTCATCCCTGCTTGGGGAGCCACATGCACCCATCACTCAGCGAGGGCAGTGAGCAGCATGGCATGGTGAACCTGGGGCTGCCCGATGTCCTTACCTCTAGAACCAGAACAGAGCCAAATAACATCAGGGAGAGCAGAGCCACCCGCCCATACACACGTGTCCCCAGTATAACGTGTCCCAGCCTCTGCCAGGGAGCAAGAGCCAAAACTGCTCTAGGAAACAGGCATCAGTGCCAGTGGAAAGTGCTGGCTGGCTTCTTAAGCTCAGTGGGAAATGTTCTGTCGTTCCCCCAGAGAGCTGTTGTCCTGAGTTCTCCCAGCTAAAGCTGCCCGCTGGGCCCCATCCATGCAGTTTGCAAAGCTCCTGTCCCAGCTTGCTGCTGTGAGGGAACAGCCACCCCAAGGGCTCTCATGGTTGCATCGAGAGGTCCAGCCACGGGCTGAGCTTTTTGGAAAGGGTTACTTTGCACTTGACTGTGCCTGCAGAGCTGAAGCGACCTCGGCAGGTGTCAAGGTGTACAGACCACCTGAGAGCCTGGGAGAGGTCAGAGCCTGGGAGTCAGGGAGACTGAGCCCATCCAGATTTCCCCATCCATCTGCCCCCCTGCAGCAAGCTCCATCAAAAGGAGGTTAAGAGTAAGAGCTGAAAGTACTTTTCCAGCCCAGACCACTCTCAGGCTGTTTGTGCCTCATCCAAGCAGCACACTGGGCTGTTTCACTTACCAGCTCTCACCACAGAAATTCCCACTTGCAGGATGTGAGATAAAACCACTACTTTGAATCTTCCTACCACCATAGTTAAAAATAAGACTCAGGCAATAATTTTCCCACTCTTGGTGCCTCAGACCTGAAACCTGGTCTTAAACGACCCCACGGTGTCTCATTTAGCTAGGCAAGCTGTGATCATGATGTCTGCACCCTGGGAAGGAGGCGAGAACATGGTTTCTTGGGGAGAAGTCCTCTTCTTCCCATCCTGTACAAGGCATCAGCTCATCTCCCTGTATACGAAATGGCAGAGGAAGCTTAAAGCAGACTGAAAATTACACTGAAAATTACACTGCATCTCTCCTGCTCGGTTTTAATTGTAGAGCAAAGAAAGAAGCCCATCGATTCATCCTGCTGGGTAATTAAATGCTTAATGCTATTGACTATAAAGACATTATGGTTCAGCAGCCCAACACTAATGTATTAATAATCGCTTATATCATGGCAAGGAAGGGGCACGAGCTGCTCCCAAGGAACACGATAGTTACGTGGGATGGGAGCGCACAGTGAAAAACCTCAGGGACTGAATTAGTGCCGTGCCAACCTGCAGGAGCGAGAGCTTGTCCCAGGGAGCGGGGGAACAGAGAAGGGCTGGAAGGACCATGGAGGACGGGGCAGCCCCTACCCCAGGGAAGCCCCTCTGGTCATGGCAGTGGGAGGGGAGTCTGGGCTCTGAGCATCAGCACAGCTCTAGGATGTTTTCAGCCATGGGATCAGGAAGATAAATCTGAGCAGTACAACCCCTTTGTAACAAGCCATGGCAAAGGCATGGGAAGGTCTGCCCACCTCCTGCCGGGCTCTATATTCCCAATAATTAGCTGTCTGCTTTAGCATATTTATTATGCACATGATGTGGAGCACAGGGCAGAGCCTACACATTGCCTGGGCTTAAGCACATAAAAAGTGAGCTGAGTGAGCACTGCTCCAAGCTGGAGAGACTGATTTGCTTGCTGGGAAGAGCAGAGTCAGCCCTCAGAAAGTGGTGTGCCAGTGGTTACCGTGCACTTCCCAAGGGGGATCTCACCCAGTGAAGGATGGAGGCTGCACAGCCTCCCACCTGCAGGGACTTCAGAGCCCAGCACATGGCAGGAATCCCATGTCCCATGGACAGGAGAGATGCTTAAAGGCCGTTTATAGAAGATGGAGGAAGGAAGGACCTGCAGCATAACGGGGAGAGCAACCTTTTTCGAGACCATCCTCTGCTGGGTTCTTTTCCACCTCCCCAGGACCGAGGCATTGCCCCTCCAGCCACGGCACACTGAATTACCCCACCTGCAACCACTTCAGGGACAGAGCAGACATGGCCTAAAAAGCCACCAGAGGCACAATTTCCACCTAAGCTCTCAAACCCGTGTCAACAAACCCCTGCCCAAGGATAAGGGGAACCCACACAGCCCTTCCTGACCTCCAGCATGAAAACCAAAAGCACTTGCAATTTTCTCTGAGCAAAACCAAGTACAGATCATGCTGTCAAACCCTTATTTGATTTGTTTTTCTGGTTTGCCTTCATTACTTTCTCTGCCCTGTGCCATAGTCCAATAATGCAGCATCTGCCCAATGAAAGGTCCATGAATATAATTTACAAGTAGTTGGCACCTTCTGCCTTGTCTGGGAGGGAGGGCTTCCTGAGTACACAGCCGATTGGAAAAAGTGTGGCTTTTACAGTCATTCTCAGTAGTGTAAGTAACCTCTGAGCACTGTTTATAGCTTGATTTATCTTCGTGAGGTTGCAGTTCTCCCAAACATTTGATTCATGGCTTGAAATTGAACTTCTTTAAGTATATTTCTTTATAGAGTCTTTAAAAAAAAAAGGTCTGGAAAGAAAGAGAAGGAAAGGTGCTTTCTTACAGCCCCAGGGACGAGGAAGTGCCTCTGGCGCTTTGGATATGTCTGAATGGGGACACTGAGCCAGAGGAGAAGGAGCACTGGTGCTCCCCAGGGAGTGTTCCACCTCCCCAGGTAAGGCAGCCCTGACTATGTGAGCTGCTGCATTTACTCTAGAAAAGCCTTTCTGAGACTGAGGTGAGCCTAAATACACACCTATGTTGGTACATATGTGTGTATAACAGCCTCAGTAAGGGTTTGTTGGGTTATTAGGAAAGAAACGTATTTCCTGAGGATGCTGTGAGGGTAAGGGAACACAGCTGCTGTGTCTCCACACTCCTTTGCTCCGAGGCTTTGGGATGTGCCCGTGCAGCAATGGGCAGAGGCTGGGGGCTGTGCTGTGGAGCAGTGCTTGCTCTGCACCCTTTTCCAGGAGCAGAATGAATCATCACCACTATGGGTGCCAAACCCTGCACCCTCTGGGCTGGGAGCCTCACAGCCTCGTGCCTAAACTTGCTGAAATTGGTGCAGGTGGCATCACCCTGTGCCTTTGGGCTGAGGAGCACCCGAACTGGTCCTGCCGCCTTGCTGGGGCTCATCCTGTGCCTGCATCCTCACCCTGGCTCCGGGCATCACTTCCAGGGAAACTGAGCTCCTCCACACAAAGGGCTTCGTGCTGCAGGGCCAGCATCACCCAGGCCTTGAAGGCGATAAACGTTCCTCAGTGGATGAGCCACAGCCTGGGAGGGAGCAAACCTGTTTGCAAAAGGAGATGTCACTGGGAGAAAGGTCCAGAAGGAAAAGGGGAAATTTAAGGGAAAGTCTGAACATTTCCAGCCACAGTGGTGCCAGATTTCTCTATTTTAATGGGTTTTCTTTTCACCCACATCACACTGTGGGTGAAGGCTGCCTGTGCAGAGAGGAGAAAGGTAGTTTCTGTCCAGGGCTGCCCTAGGCCCTCATGAACACCTGCAGCAGTGCAGGGCTTAACACAGAGCTTGGTCTCACCAACCATCTCCTGCCAAAGCCTTGGCCAAAAACCAGGTTGGGGTGGTTGAAAAGATCCTGCAGACTGGCCAAGCGTGGGGGACCAAGAGCTGTTCCCACGTCTAACACAGACAGGGGAGACAAGTGCATCCCCAGGTCCCTGCCCAGACACCAGCTCTGCTGGAAAACCAGCTGAAGGCAAACCTTGGTGAGTCTAAAAGAGAACTGAGCTGTACTTGCACTGTCATTGCTGCAGGATTAGTGCAGTGCTGCACAGCCTGAGCTTCGCCCTCTTGGTCCTGGAAGGTGCATTCAGCACAGAAACGACAGGAGGGTGCAGAAATGCACCAAGCAGGAAGAATCACGCTTTCCTTACTCATATTGAGCCATCTCTCTTTCCCCCAGTGCCTCAGACCAACGGGGCACAAAATTAGGACCCATTTTTCTACCTCTGCTCTCACCTGCAGAAAAGAGATCCTGCTCCTGCCACCACTGAGTCTGGAGTGAAGGCAGTGAACAGAGGGGTTCAGAGGTACAGCAGCAACCTGGGGGGTCACAGCAAAATGCCTGGCTGTTTTCTGGAAAAAAGAAGTTAAATCCTTCTCTTGTGGGTTAAGCCTGGTTTTGTGGGGCACAGAGCAGCCTCCTGGAGGAGCGAAAATTAGAGCAGGAGGTCCTGAAGATGCCAGCAAGTGCCCTCTGGCCACATCACACTCATGAGTGTCCCAGCTGCCAAAAGCAGTTACTGTGGGGTGACCTGTGAACTCACACCCACTGGTGCTGCAGCCCTCACCAGCAAGGAGGGGACACAGCTGAAACAAGTCCCTTGGCAGAGCAGGACTGCAGAGGGACCATGTCTCCCAG
Source organism: Rhagologus leucostigma (assembly GCA_013397725.1). Lineage (NCBI taxonomy): Eukaryota > Metazoa > Chordata > Aves > Passeriformes > Rhagologus > Rhagologus leucostigma. The sequence goes on along the minus strand of VZTD01005606.1, from coordinate 75,176 downwards.
CAGTCTGTGCTTGGAGATGCCCCAGCTCCCTCTGGGCACTAAATTGAGAGGATACCAGATGGCTTGGCCTGGTCTTTCCTGGTGTTTTAAATTGTTCTCCCAATTCCTGGCTCGAGCACAGTCAGGCTTTGTGACCAAAATCATCACTGGCGCAGAAAAGCTGAGTGTTGGGACATCCTGAATGGGGCTGAAGGTCCCCAAACCTGTTTCTAGTAGGTTTGCTTGGGGAAACCATGGACGATGCAGAGGGTGCCTCACTGCTCACCCCAGCCTCTCCCAATGCACACCTGCAGAATAAAATTGCACAAGTGTCAGCCAAAGGACCTGTTCATCTCTGAAGCTGTTGGGCTGGGGAGACACTAAACTTCTTGGGCAAGGAAGCAGGCCAGGAGCAGGGAGGAACAACAAGAAGACACAGAGACTTCCTCCCAACAACCCAGGAGATGCTCCCAGACACAGCCCTTCAGACCAGTCTCAGCTCCAAGGCTAGGTGGTTTCCTACTGCAACCGCTGGCTTTTGGAATAGAGTTAAACTGTTACATCTCCCAGCTATGTCTGCACAGAGACAATCAGCAGAGAGACAAAAATCGTACTTCTAGGAAGAAAAACCTTTAAATGCTTCTATTGTCACACTCACCCCACTCCACTGGGTGCAAATGGGTGCTTTTCAGTCCAATTATCGCCACTTACTGTGTTTTCTTTCTTTTAGCTTTTTGCTGCTGCATATCTAATTCAACCATCCTTAACTGAGTCAGTAGAAATGCTTCTTATCTATCTCCCTTCTTCCATGGGAAGGCCCTGAAGTAGTCCTCACCCAGCCCTCATCTTGAAGATGATGCTTGAGCACGGCACTTGCTGCTGTGTTTCAGGTTCCTGCCAGATGGACTCACCGCCTGTCAGTCGGGATTGCCACAGAAAAGTAGGAACGAAACCCAGCTCAAACCATTTGCTTTTCCATCTGTGCAAAGCGGTTGTTTAAATGGGCGCCGGCAGAGAGGTTTGGAGCTGGCACCAGAATAAGTTTGGAGAAGTGAAGAGCTGTAGAGAGATGTGGATCTTCCTTTAGCCGGAGCAGAAATCACTGGAAAACGCCAGAACAGCGAAGAGCTCACAAACCACGATGCAATAAGTCAGCTTGAGCCTGGCATTGCTAACAGGCTCCTAGGATGGCTTGGGGCTGTAGGTGTGGGAGAGACGAGCAGAGCAGGCAGCAGCAATATCCTCCCTGCTCCTTATTAATACAGCAGTGAGGCTCGATTGGTCTCCTAAATTATAATGTCTTTCTTGTCATTAACTTGATTTCTTTCTGGTGACAGCAGCAGCAAATTGGTCCCAGCTGTTCTGAGCAAGGGATGAGAAATTAAAAGGAATTAAACAAGCCAAGTGCTGGAGGGGTTGGTGTGCAGGGGAGGGGGGATGGGATGGGATGGGATGGGATGGGATGCAGTGATGGGAGCAGTGGGAGATGCCAGGAAGGGAGAAACGGGCTCAGGGCTCCTGCAAGCCGGACACTGAAAAGCAGGTGCCTGCCACAGTGAGGTCTGTCTGGGGAAGGGACAGCCCTGTGTGTGCTGAGGCTTCTGCCATGCAAGAGGACACATGGAAGCCTCTCAGGGATTCCCCCCTCCGAGGAACATCTCCTGCCTGGGGACGAAGGAGGGCAGTGCTGCTGAGCTTCTTTACAAGCTGGTACAAGCAAGTGTTGGGCAGCAAGGAGTTTTTATCAGCTGTCCTGGAAGAGGCCAGGCACAGGAGCTGAGGAAAAACAGATTTATGTCTGTGTCTTTATTTTCTGTTGGCAGCTCTTGCTCCTGAGGCACTGCCTGCCCTGCCAGGGCATGGAGAGGGTCTTGGAGAACCCCTCCGTCAGTCTCTGCCAAATACTTGCTGGGAACCTGTGTCCTCCCCTCCTGGCAGCCCCAGGCTGATTCCTGTGTGAAATACAGCTTTTGATCTGGCTTGTAGCCCCAGGGCCAGCTGGAACCATCCTGTGCCTGATGCGATCTCCGGGGGCGGGAGGGGATGTCTCATGCTCAGTCTCAGCATCGTTATTGTGAGATGGTCATTAATGTGAGACAGTCACTCCGCCCGCCCGGGAAAGATAACAAGAAAGATGAGTTTGGCCTCGGAATCCTCTCAGACAGCTTTCTCCAATGTGCCACATTAAATAGTGCTGAACTGAGAAGACAAACTCGCCCTGGCTGCCATGATAAGCACAAAGAGTGATAAACTCACGTAATTAAAGTCTGCCACTGTAATAACGTTGCAGCAGAGACAGCTGGAGTCTAGCCTGAGCCTGGGTCCATACCTTGGGTTTTACTTGTTTTCATTCAAACTTATTTTGGAGAGATTCAGCCTAGGGACTGCCGGGTGCCAGGAGGGAGGGGAAAATGCCATCTGGGCATGGGGGAGTGGAGGAGCAAGGGCTGTTGTTCGCTTCCTGGCTGTAACACAGAGAAGTCCTTAGCAGAAGCAAATACCTTCAAAACCATATTTGAAAAGGAGCTGACCTTATAGAAAAGCACATAAGGACGCATTTCCCCTTGAGGGACTACACCATTGCCCTTAGGAACCTGGTCAGGGACAATAGGGACTGGTCAGGGACCAGTTTCACTGGTCCTAAATATGTATAACACTAGATAAAAGTTAGCTTTTTCCAGTCTGGGCATCCCAGCCTTCCTCTTCATGCTGGAATTTGCTCCACCCCAATGAGACCCAGAGAGCTGGTGCCCCCTCATCCACCACATCCCACCCTCGGGACCAGGGCAGACCCTGGGACGTGTATGCTGGGGACCCTAAGCACAGCCTGAGGGGCTGTAGGCAAGCCCGTTGCAGACTGTTGTCCTTCAGGTCAGTCTCAGGGCCCCGAGCCCAATTCCCCCAGCAATCTCAGCCAGCTGTTGGCGGTCCCTGCTTGCCTCAGAGCTCTGCCATCCAGCCGACTTTAATCCACTTACTGCCGTGCTAATTATCTTTCATCACTTTCATTTCTTAACCAAAGTGTCCCCATGAACAAAATTAAGCATCACACAGGCTCCTCTGACATAAATTCTGCCATCTTTAGCAACCACACAGTTGCTACAGGAGAAGGCGTGAGCTAACCAGTCTCTCTCTCCTAACCCACTGTGGTGGGGTTTTAACCCTGCCTCAGGTGATGCCTGTGGAGGTGCCCAGTGGCTTTAATGGTTTGTCCCTGCTAAACTGTGGGGAAGGGCACCGTGCATTGCATCTCTGTCCCTGGCCTCACCCTGCCAGCAGGACAGTGGGATTTCAGACATGGAACAACAGCGCTTCACTTCTGAGAGATGCCCTTTGTCCCTCTAGCCCTAGTGTTTTCCCTCCCTGCGTGCCCTAAGATGGGGAGAGGTGGGGTACAAGGACCCCATCACTTCCTTGCACATGGCCTGGTCCCTCCAGGGCCGTTGGGTTTGCTGTGACATAGAGGAGACTGTCCCCAGTGCAGGTGACAGTCACAGTGCACCACAGCTGAGTCAGCCCGAGCGCTCAGAGCCACACCTGAGCTCCTCCATCCAGGCCCTTGGCTGGGCTGTGCTCCCCACGCTGCCTCTTCCCAGCCTCCCTGCAGCGCGTGGCTGCCTGGAAGCTGATTTCTGTGAGAATCTGGGCTCTTGGGGAAGCCACTGATGAGCCAGGCAGGAAGATGGGCTGCCTCTGGTATGCGCCTAAAAACTGAGCCCAGAGGTGTCCCTGAGGCGCAGAATCAAATTCTACATATATATACATTAGGGGCTGAACTAGATGACATTCCAAGGTCCCTTCCAACCTGAACTATTCCATGATTCTGTGATTTCTTGCTGTCTGTTTGTCTCCCTGCCTATCTCGTGCTCCCCATCACCATCTCTAGGCACTATGTGTTGGCTTTTCACCACCACCACTAGCCTGGAATAAGGGGAATAAATGAAATATGGTTCGAAAAGCAGCCTAAGCTCAAACTCAGCACAGTTTCCTGACATCTACATTTTCCTGCTTCCCTCCTCCCTTAACAAAGGCTGGGATCTCGGTGGGAAAGGCTGCTGTGCTGCATCCATGGCTGGGCAGCCCAAACCTGCCCTCCTGCCCAGCCCTAGACAGGGACTGCTCATTCCCAGGCTCACAAGGGCTTTGTCAAGTTCACACTATATGAGTTTTCCCCATCCCATGGCTGTGTGAAGGAAGGGAAAAACAACCCTTCCCTTGCAACCATTTTCCCTTGCAAAGGGGCAGCAAAAAATCCGCTGGCACACTCTGGCGCCATTTATCATGGCTACAAATATACAAGGCAATTGCTGCAAAACTTAAGTTTGGCTCTGTAAAGGAAAAAAACCCCACCCCATGCTTGTTGCAAACAATCACAGCACCAAAAAAAGCCTTACAAGGCTGGGGCAGCCTCATAGATGGATTGCTTTTTAATCCCCAAAGCTATGGTGATAAATCTTTTCACTGGGAGCTCTGGAGATACTGTGTCACTCAGGGCATGCGGCAGCACGGGGGGAAAACAGCTCCAGGAGCTGAGCTGGCACCGGGGGGCAGGAGGGTTCTCCTGCAGCCGGGAGCAGGTGATGAGGCAGGAGCTGGCAGTTGGACAGAAGCTGCTGTAAGTGTGGGAGGACAGATGGACAAGTTTTGGGGAACAGTTCTTCGGAAACAAAGTGTTTGGAGAGGAGATGGTGGCATGCAGCCCAACCTGACCACGTGCTCCATATTGCAGGGACAGAGAGATGCTTCTCCCGGCTCCGAGCAAAGACACGGAGCAACGGCATCCACACGCTCCCTGCACCTCCTGGCCCCTCAGTGTACCTCTGCTCTGTCCCATCTGGGGTCCCTTGGGCCCTGAAATATTTTTTTGACTCTCAGGCAGTGTTTTGGAATGCTCCTTCTGCCCAACCATCCTGAAGCACCAGTCATTCCCCCTGGCCAGTTACGCAGGTGGGAGCAGTGGGAACAACTTGCCCATCCTTGGCTTCTGCATTTCCCCATCCCACAGGGCCCTTTGCTTCTATACCACCTCCCTGGCAGGAATAACCCCTCTAATTTATACTGGGAAGGTGGCAGGGACCAGGCTGATCCTGAGGGCTCAGGGCAATGGAGAGCATCGTCCTTGGAGCAAATAGCTCCATGATTCCCTCCCTTCCTGGGGGCTGCAATGAACCCGAGGCAGGAAGGAGTCACCAACCACTGCCTTCCCAGTGATGGAGAGGTGTAAAATGCTCTTCATTAAACCATTCTCCCTGAGGAGATCAATTCCTTTTTTATTAGGTTTCATGCAGATTTTACTATTAATTATAGGATTAAAGGACTTGCCTAGCAGCCTTTGATTCCAGCATCTCTTGGGAATCTGGCTAGCATGTGGTACCTGGGAAGTCTCCACATCATCAAAACCCAGCCAGGGGAGCAAAGTTTGCCCATACATCTCCACCCAGGAACTGCCACCAGCCGTGCTGCAGCTACATCTATGCCAAGCTTTTTGGATGCTTTTCCAGCTTTTTGGATCCTGGCACAGCTGTGCATGTGGAGTGGGTGGTGGGGCAGCTCCAGCATCACCACCCACAGCACATTCCCCTCCTGCATCTCAGAGAGGAGAATTTGGGGTCACCAAGGAGGATGGGGAGTCCCAGGTCAGGAGATGTCTGGACAGCTGGGAATGCAAGGCTGGATGAAGGCAAAGCCAGTGCCTCACCTTTGTGGCTGCCCTGGACTCCATCCCAGCTGTGCTGAGACCGAGGACCCCATTAAAAAACCCTGGGAACACACACTCTGGCACTGACCAAGGAGCCTGAGCTGCGGCAGCCACAGCTGTATCCCTGCACAGCCTGGCTGTTCAGGAGCAGCAGGACAAGTTCTCCCAATGTGCATCACGAGGGACCCCAAAGCTCCACGCAGGCGTCTGTCACTACGTTATAAAATACTATCGACTGCATATTAAAAAGCCATTCCCTGGAGATTTGTGCCTGAGGAAGCAGCTGGGTGAAGTAAAATGGGGCAATAATGGCCATCAAAGAGGCATCAGTCACATCTACCCATGCAGCAGCAATGAGGGGCCCCACATGGCTGCCAGGGTGCTGTTCTGTGCCAGGACCATCACTGACAGGAGAGAGAGAAAGGATGAAATAGACAGAGCTCAATGCCCTTGGCCACACTGACATCCTCCAGAGAGAGGCTGCAAGCAGTCAGCAGGACCCTGAAGTGCAGAGTTACTGCAGCGCAACGCCCACCCTCACCCAGCAGCACCCAGCGGGACCCCTCCAGGGCCGAGGAAGGGTTTTGCCCATGGCAGATCCAGCTGTGGGATGGGGAGCAGGGGAAGCCAGCTGCACTGCCCCTGAGCCAGGGACTGGGTAGTTGGGGGCAGGAGGGAGTGTGCAAGCCCCAAACATTGCCTGTTCTTGGTCACTGGCCTGGCTGTGGTCCCATGCAGTGTGCTTAGGAGGGGCTGGAAGCAGAGCAGCAGCTGCCAGTGCTCTGCCTGGGGCTTGCTCCTCCAGTATTTCTGCTCAAGCAAGCCCCAGGCAAGCCCACACTGACCAGAGGCATGGCCATGTGATGCTGAGCCAGGGGAGCCTCCAGAGCTGGCCGGGAGGGAGTTGGGATTGAGTAAGTAGTGCAAAACAAGAGCTCAAACTGCTTGGACGGTCCCTCAGCTCCCATTTCAGAACCTCAGTATTTCATCCTGCAGGACCTGGTGTACACAGGGAAGGCAGCAGCATCGATCTCAGACAGCAAATAGATGGGTCCTTCCAGCCCCAGAGAGCATGACCAGCCAGCCCACGCTCCCTGGCATTTTTGTGACATTTTCTGAGCCATGTGCCTGTGGAAGGACTGATGGCCACGGCTCCAGAGGCAGCTGTTCCTCCGCAAAGGCCCCAGCCCCAGCTCAGCCTGAGAGACCAGGAAGGGTGCAGGCATCCCACTTGTGCCCTCCCTGCCGTGTCCTCAGTGTGCCTGGACCCACAGACCCAGCACAGCAGCAGAGCCCCCAGGGAGATCTGGTGAAACACCCCTGGTGTCCATCACCCTGGCACGTGGCCCATCCGTCACCCTCCCCAGTGGCTTGGGTGCAGTCCTGTGCTGGGAGCAGAGACGGCTGCTGGGGGACACAACCAGGGCACAGATCAGGCCAATGGCTTTTTTTAATTCTCAGTGAGGCTCAGCCCATGCAGGGCAGGGATGGAGGAGGCCTCCCCACATTCCCCACAAGTGCAAGTGACCACGGTGGGCAGAGGAAGAGGAGATTGGCACCCACCACATGCTGGTCAGTGAGGGGAGAGGGGAGCATATTCACGCGACACAGACAGTCACGGAGCTCTGCCTCGGCACAACAGGCAGCCTGGAGATCCCTTTGTCCCATATTTTCCCCCCACAGACTCCAGCTCCAGAGGGAGCAGCCATGCTCCTTCCCTTGCCCTCAAAGGGCTGGGAATGCAGGGCATGAGAAAGGCTGGGAGCAAGGAGCTGTACCAGCACCCTGCAGCCAGGCACCACTGAAGAGATGTGCCAGAAAATCAGGGTCACAGTGGTGCCAGATGGCCCTGAAGATGTCTCAAGGGAGAAGGCACCCACAGACCGTTTTTTCCCCGCTCCATCCCATGCAAACCTCTCACATCCCCCTGGGTCTCAGCCCAGCTACAAGCACCTCTCAGGGCACCCATCCACCCCTGTGTCCCAAAACAGCCTGGGGTGCCTGAACCCCTGACTCCAGCACCTGCAGGTTCACCCCATTGGGCCAGGAGGGCTGGAATGTTTTTGGGGATTGCAATTTTGGGGATATTGTCAGGCATATCCCTGACATAGAAGTCAGCTGTTTCCACACCACAAAAGATGCCCTGGCCTTGGCCAGGCCTGGTGCTGAGGACAGCAGGATGCATTGCAATGCATCCAGAGCACAGCAAAGCCACTGCCACCGTGTCCCTGGAGCAGTGCTGCTGATACAACCAGCCTTTCCATCCCAGTGGGACAGCACAGAGAAGCCGGGATCCCTCCATCACTCCTGCCTCGCTCCCCACCACAGGATGAGTGCCACAGTCAGATGGATGCTGGTGGCGAGGAAGGCTGGTCCCAGTCCTTCCATGTCCTCCCACTCTTCAGCAGAGGGATCTCGCGTGGGTGGTGGCCTGGTCCCTCTCCATGTCCTCCAGCTCATACTCCTCGGCATCGGAGAAGGGCAGCCCATTGGTGCCGGGCACGGGCTCGCACTCGGTGCTGCGGGTGGTCGTGCGGGTGACGCTGGGCGAGTACTTCCGTGCCCACAGCGGGTGGTGGCTGCGGCGGCACATCACCTCCTTGAACATCTCCCGGAAGCGGGTGGACATCAGGTTGTAGAGGATGGGGTTGGCGGCCGAGCTCAGGTAGAAGAAGATACCCGAGATGATGTGGACGTACTGGAACATGTGGAGCATGTTGCTGGTCCAGGTGGAGACAAAACTCCAGACAAGGCGGTCGGTGTGGAAGGGAGCCCAGCAGATCCCAAAGACCACCACCAGCACGACTGTGGGGAGACAAGGAGCCGGTGTTACTGGGGGGATGGGGATTACCAGCCCCGCAGAGACCCCCAGTCTCTGGCCAAGCACTGCCCCATTTCAGCTTTGGCCATGGCAAAGAAGCATGAGAGAGAGGAAGGAGAGGGGAAAGGTCCCCTCAGTGCCTTCTGGACTTGTCATCGAAGGGCTGGAGGTCTGGACAGGCTCTCCTCCCTCCATCTCCTGCCAGAGCTACTCCAGGTACTTCTGTGCTGCACATCTCCACTCCTCACTGGCAGGCAGCTGGCCCTGTCACAGCCATGCAGCACAGCTGGGGGACTCTCCTACTGGCATCCAGCCTCCGGGAACCTGCCACCTTCACCAGCAAAGTCCAAGGAGAAAGAGCTATTTGAGACCTTTCCCTGTGCTCTGGTTTTGTTTTTTTATAACCCAGCGCTGCTGATGGAAAGGAAAGAGCGTAGGTGTGTATATATACAGGTAGTCCTGGGGTCCTCTGCCATACCCATGCCTCAATGCATCTCTGTGGCACGTGGGGACAGGTCCCCTTTGTCCCCAGCCCAGCCCAAGTGCCATGGAAAGCAGAGTTACCACTTGTCTGGGACGTGGCGGAGAAGCAGCCCTGGCCCTGCCGTTGGACTGGGCTGGGCAATCTGCCATTGCTGTGCCATCACGGGACTGGGAGCGTGTGGAGGTCAGCATGCCGGGAGAAGCAGCTACCCACAGGCAGCCAGTTCCCACTCCTGGGAAGGGGGCCAGAGGCTCTGGGAACAGTGCTGGGGAGGGGAGCAAGAGTGAAGAGCAGCGAGAAAGAGGATGTTTCAATCCAGCCTTGGGTCATTGCCCACAGAGGCTGTGGGGCTGGGCAGCAGTGCTGCCCTTCTGGGAAATCCCACCACTGCCACCAGCATTTGAGGTCTGGGTGGAGGGATGGGGAGCGAGTTCCTCCATCCCAACCCACCTCCTTTCCCTTTCTCACCCTGCATTTCCCTCGAGGAGGGGATGTAGTATGGCTTGGAGGGAGCTGGCACAAGCAATCCTCACCGCTGGAGCAGAATCACCAGATCTGCCTTTGCCCCAACACCCCCCAAGCCAGACCGACATCCTCGGGAATGACCCAGCAGCCTCAGTGCTCTGGACTGTCCGTGACTCAGTTTCCCCCCAGCACCCTCCCAACACAGCCTTGGGAGATACTCCCTGGCTCTGCCATCCCCAGCACTGACTCACACAGCATCTTTGTGACCTGCCTCCTCTTGACTTTCTTCTGCCCCTGGGTGTTGTGGCAGTTGCGGCCGCTGCCGGTCTTGGCTCCCAAGGCTTCCAGCATCTTTTCTTTCTTGAGTTGCAGGCCGATAAGAAGGTAGAGGACACTGATGGTCCCCATGGGCAGGAAGAAGAAGATGATGGTGGTGATCTGGATGATGAGATTGTAGGTCAAGCGTGGCTTCACCAGGGTGCAGACCTCTGAATCGGGCACCCGCCCCCGTCCTGGCACGTAGAGAGGCTGCAGCCCATGGAGGCTGGTGTTGGGGATGGAGCAGACAACCGACAAGACCCAGATGGTGACAATGACCCTCTTGGCGTGGTTCCTGGTCACCACGTACTTGGCTTTGAGCGGGTGCACCACAGCGATGTAGCGCTCCACGCTCAGGGCTGTGACGTTGAGGATGGAGGCGAAGCAGACAGCCTCAAAGAGCAGCGTCTTGAAGTAGCAGCCGCTGGCGCCCAGCAGGAAGGGGTAGTTGCTCCACATGTCGTACAGCTCCAGCGGCATCCCCAGCAGCAGCACCAGCAGGTCGGACACGGCCAGGCTGAACAGGTAGTAGTTGGTGGGCGTCCTCATGAACCGGTGCCGGAGGATGACGATGCAGGTGAGCGCGTTGCCCACAGCCCCCACCAAGAAGATCAGCAGGTAGATGACACAGACTGGGACAAAGAAGTTGGACCGTCGAGGTCCCAGGTACTTATCCCGCAGCTGTTCCTCCGTCAGGTTGGCATCCTTAGGGTCGAACAAGGTCTCTGGGTGAGTCCTGTTGCTGAGATCAGGGCTGATGGGCTCCACAGGGAAGTCTTGCTGGGGTAGGGGGAACTCGGAACTGGAGCAGTTGACGTAGGAATTCATGGCTGTGGAGAGATGGAGAGGTTTGCAGGATGCTTTCCCAACTTCTCTGCTCCCCCTGCTCCCACTGTCCCTCTTCCCACTGGCGCCAGGATTCTGCTGGTCACCAGGGCTCTGCACTCTCGCACTCATCCTGCCCCAGCCACAGCCTTTCCTTTGGAAACCACACAAAACCTCCACCTAACCTCCCTCCAGGGTTCCCAAGTGCTTCTTGCCCCATTTCCCATCCGCAAACAACCCTGGCAGCTCCCCAGTCCACCTTAGCCTCTTTGCCCCATCATCAGGGGAATGTCAGCAGGGCTGTCCTCTTTTCCTGCTCTGTAAGCAGAGCAGGATACAGCCCCAAAAATCACTCCTGGCCGCAATTCTACTGGCTATGTAGAACGGCTGGCAGGAAAACCATAAAACAGCCAGAGGGAAAATTGATTTTCCAACATGATGAGGACTTACGGCTTGTTGGGAAACTCCAGATGAACGCTGAGGTCCCACCACCCCTGCGCCGGACAGGGTCAGGCTGGGGAGGGAGCGTGGGAGGAGATGGAGACTTCACTGCCTTAAGAGGCAGGCAAATGAAATCCTGCCGCTGCTTTCCCCTCGGAGCTGAGCTCGGAGAAGCTGCCTGCCTTTATCCACCTTCTCCTCTTGTCCGCTGTCAGCTGAGAGGCTGGAGGGGGAGCCGGGGGTGTGCCAGGGGCTTCCTTTCCCACCGCTGGCCAAGCAAATCGCGGTGCCGAGACCCTGTCCCTGCCAGGGGCTGGCTCCTTATCTGCAAAGCAGCACAGCCAAAAAGCTGCCCTTCAGAGAGAGGAAATAACGTTAAGGTAATAAACTCCATTAAATCTGAGAGTCCCAGGGGAGGGCGGCACAGGCGTCTCCTGCCCCTCCGGCAGCCTTCGCAACGCCGGCATTTGTCATTTGCGTGGCCTCGGTGGTGAGTAAAGCATCGATCAGCCCCGCGGCCGCCCCGGCGCTGTCCGGCACGGGAGCCTGTGCAGCACCCGCTTCTCCGGGATCATCTCGGGAAATGCAGATAGATCCAGCGGCTTCTTGGAGTCTCCCCACTTCCAGACGTGCAATCCCTGGGTCACACGGATCACTCCCCCGTGAAGCAGGTGGCTCCCGGCGGCTCCCGTTGCACTTGGAGGAAGTTGCTGCGCTCGCAGCATCGCCCCGCGCTCCGCATCCAGCTCAGCTCCCTGCCCGTGCCCCGCGTCTGTCCGCGCTCCCGCCGGCCCTCCGTGCTGACACCCCCGGCCCAGACCCGCTCACGCACAGCAGTGCACACACACAGACCCACTCACGGTTCCTGAGCCCCTCGGACGCGTGTCAGGGCTGCGTGTCCCCGCTCCGCCCGCGGCTCCTCTCTCCTCCACGTGCTGGACCGGTCCGAGACCCGCTCGGAGCCGGAGAAGCCCACGGGCTCCCGCTCGGCCTGCGGCGGCCAAGGGCTGGCGGCTGCGGGGCGCGGGCTCCCCGGCTCGGGGCTCTCCAGCCCGCCCCAGCCCCGCAGGTGGGGAGGAGGCGGCGGGGGATGCGGGGTCGGCTGCGCATCGTTCCGCCGCTCCGTGCGACGGCAGCGGGCACTGCCACCCCGCGGGACGGGACGGGGAGGCACCCCTGGGCACAGGGACGCGCGCCGGTCCCTTCATCCCCTCCGAGGGTGGCAGGGCGCAGGTGGACCCGGTCCTCCCCAGGGATGACACCTTGAAGGGCTCTGGCATCCCGGGACCCACCTCCTTCAGCCTGTCCCAGCACCAGCCCACCCCGCATAGAGGCTGAGCTGGGCAGGATGGAGCTGAAAGCCCCAGCAGGGCTGAACTCGAGCAGGCAGTACAGAGATCTTGGAGAAGGAACCTGGAGAGACCTGCCAGGAGAGACCTGCTGCAAGCCCCACGCCCTCCACTCCCACCCGGGTTGAGCCCCAGCACAGCTCACTGCACTGCCGAGCCCGGTGCTTGTGGCCAGGATGTGAGGAGCTACCTGGATCTGGTGGTCTCCAGCACCAGGACACAGCCCCTGGGGTCCTGCACGCCCCAATCCTCCTCCTGATGCCAGAGCACACAGCAGATGGAGCAGCACCACTCACTCCTCAATGATTTTGCTCAAAGAAATTCCAGAGCAGGCAAGAGATGACAGGACAAGACCAGCAAAGCCCTGGGCTGTCTTGGTAGCCCTGACCTGGCCCTACCTCTGCTCCCTGCAGCAAACAAGCATCGAGCAGAGGGGAGCTGGCAGAGCAAACACGCCAAGGGCAGGAAGGGTCTACGGCTGCCCTGAGCCTTGACTTTCCTCAGGAAACCATCTCTTTCCCCAGAGGAGAGGAACTGCTGAAGCCAAAGGCCTGGAGGGTAAATGAGTGTAAACAAGACATTACTCAAGGGAAGAAATCGACAAGCTAGAAACAGTGTCTGAAACTGGGAGAAAGAGAAGAGTTGCTGCCTGCTCCTACAGAAGTGAGGAAATGAAACTTCATCCCCTCCAGGGATGGAGACACAGTAAAACAGGGGGTTATGGCAAAGTGCTGGTGACAGCTGGGACAGGACACAGGAACAGCAGCCGAATGATGCTGGCAGGGGCTCAGCAGGGCTGTTCCGGCAGATGCCAGGATGGGTGACAGTGCCAGGGAAGTGGCACATTGCAGGTCACAGCCCCCGGGTGGCAGAGCCACAACCAGTAAGTGATGAGGCAGGGATTTCTGTCCCTGCCTCCAGATTATGCACAGGCTGTTTTCCCTGGGGGATGCCCGAGGCAGGGAACAGATCGGTGCCATTGCAGAGGCAGGTTGGGCTGTACCACCGAGGCACAAGGAGCCTCAGCATGAGCCCACTTCAGGGCTTGCAACATGGAAAGAAGCATTCCAGGAAATCTCGCTCCCTTCTGTTCCTCATCTGTCTCCCTCTGTTTTCTGGCTGCCCTGATGAGCACAATCACACAGCCAGCTCCCAGCACAGTCCCAGGTGCTCCCCAAGCTCTCTGCACTTACACAGCCATCTCCCCCCCATCCTTGGGGCAAAGGCTGTTCCTTGCACGCAGCCACAATCCTCCCACCCATCTCGTTCCTCATCCCTGTCTAGGTTTTGCCTCAAGGCAGCCCCTGGGGAGCCCCCTGAGCTCTGCACCTCTGTCCTTGTCCCTGCAGGGACCCCCATGGCTCATGTGTCCTGCACTCCCAGGAGGATGAGGGGATGTCTGCTGGGACTGGGGTGTTTGGAGGTTGCTTGGATTGGAGCAAAGCAATGGAGATGTTGCTGAGCTCTTGACAAACTTCAACGTCTGTTTCCCTAAAGCCTCCTTTCCTTGCAGAGGACAACAGGCATGTAAGAAGGATGGTTTGCAAGGAGCAAGGACAAGACAAAGCTTGGTTCAGCCAGAGCCGAACCACGAGTCCATCCATCCCCACCAGGCTGTCAGATCCTGGCCTCCAGGTGGTGGCAGACCTCTCTGTCCCATTCACAGCCCATTTTTCTGGGACACGGGATCCTTCTCCCTTTGCCTCCCTGTTTCCTTCATCATGCACATCAGCCTGTTGGAACATCCCACATAATTGGGGCCTCAACAGCTGCTCCCACCCCACCTGCTGTCATATCTCTCTGGGAAGAGTTGGTAGCTCTCAGGGACTGACTGCACATCACTTCTTTCCCTTGGATCTGTTTCTTTCTGCATCCCACCTCTAAGTCCTCCCAAATCGAACAGTCCTTTAGAATGATCCATTCTCTCCTTCAATTGTTTCATAAACCAAATGACCAGAAGGTGACAACCCCTCTTCCTCTACTGCTCCCCCACTGCTTAGAGGAGGGTAAACTGCACACAGGAGCATGACCCTTCAGCCTATGCCCCTTATCAGGTATTTTATTACATTAACCCTCCCTGGGGAGATAGCAGGGGAATGGCCAGCTGCACACCAAAACCTTCTCCTCCTCATGGTCTGCCAGCCACAGCCCAGCCCTCTCTGTGGCCAGAGCACCTCTGGGCTAGGCTGGAAGAAAATCAGGCATGGCACCCATGAGGCTCCCTTTGTAACCCCAGTTTCAGTCTTCCTCCTGCTCCCTGCTCTACACCCATCCTTCCCAGAGCGCCAGCCAGTGCAGAGGTTGTCCCTGCCAGCAGCTGGGTCCCCCCACGAGTGGGTTAAGGCTGCCCCACAGAAGCTGACCAAGGCCCAGCTCTGCAGCCATGCCTGGAGAATTACGAAGCCAAAAGAGAAGGCAAACATCAGTTTTAAAGCTCGAGAGGCACAGCCCTAATCGCCAACTGCATCCACTTCTGGCTCTTTTCAAGAGGGCATCACACAGTAATTGCAGGGCAGCCCAGCACAGCCTTGTAGAGCTGTTTGTGCTGTCGCCATTTCTTCCCGTACTTTGCAGATTTAATTAACACCCTCTGGTTCCGAACAAAAAAAGCCACCGAGCCACAGAGTGACATTGCATCCAAGAGGGAAACTGAGGCACAGACAGTCCCTTGTCCCCTCCGTGCCCTCCTGCATCAGGCAAGAGCCCCTGGGGAGCATTCTTCTGCCGCAGAAGGAAGCAGATGAGCAGCCCCTTCTCAGTGTATTGCTGCAACAAATTTCCAGGGTAGGGATAGCCAGCACAGACAGAACAGGGTCATGAAGCTTTTGGGCAAGAATGAACCCTTTCCCCTTGGAAAGTAAACAAATCTTTTGGCCATGGGGATGTAAAGGGGCTTCTCTCCCTGCTGGGAGTTGCCTACTCAAAATTGCCCCTCTCTGGTCACCTGGAGATGATGTGCCTAGAGGATGCATTTCAGAGAGCAGGAGGATGCTTTTTTTAGACCTCAAGGCCACTCAGACCTACAGGGCACCAAAGAGGCCCAGATCTGGATAATTTTGCACAGACAGGTCAGTGGGGTGGCCTTTTCTAAGCAGCCCTGCTGTGATTTACCCAGCAGAGCCAACCCACCCATCCTTGTCTGCGTGGGACACCCTCCTGTAATAATTTTTTAGCCATCACTATCCTGTGCATTTCTACTCACTAACTCTCCAGAGGCCTTTTTCACTGTGTAACAGCTGTACCAATTCCCAAAAATCTCACCTCAGCATCTTAACCTCCTCCTCCCCTCTCACACAGCCTAAGCAGGTGACATCTTAACCTCTCACAATAGTGGCAGCTGTTTCTAGATCTCCGAGTCCCCTTTTCTGAGCTGGTCATAAACTGGCCAGCACCTTTTCCAGAGTGCAGGCATCTGGTAAAGGAACAGCAAGGAGCCTTTGCTCCCCCTGGGACAGCTAGCCATGTTCCTATGGGATGCAGGGCTGGTGCCCTACTCGCAGCCTGGAGTTTCTCCCTGCAACAGCTTCTGCAGCTAGAGCCCCACAGCTCATCTGAGAAATAGCTAGGGAGGGGCATTTCTCCTCTACCCCAAACAAGGCTGGAAGGAGGAAGAACAAAGGAAAAAAAAAAAGACCATTTCAATATTCACTGGGATAAAAGCAATCAGCTTTCTAAGGAACAGCAAGATTGGCCTCTGCTCCACAGCTTGTGTCCCCTGGGTCTGCTGAGGGGACAGGGAAGGCAGGCACTCTATGAGCAGGTATTCAGGCTCCATGGCAACCATAATTTTGCTAATCAGGGCCGGCACAGACTTGAAGTGCCTTTTCACCTGGCAGGAGCGCTGGGCTGTTGCCATTAGGCTGAGTTACCCAGGGGTGCTGCCTTGGCCGTGCCCCCGGGCAGTGATGGAATTGGATGAGGGCTGGCTGCAGGCCAAGGCATCCTGACAAGAATCCGCACAGTTCCAACTCTGTGCCCTCCCTCCAGCACGAGGCTGGGGACCATGTTTTTCTACTGAGGTCAGAATGAACCACCCAAGATCAAAAAAGAATCAGGTTATTTCACTCCCAGCTGTGGACGTGTCTGTTGGCCAGGGCTTTGCTAATAGCACACTCTTTTCCTGTCTCCCCCTCACCACCTTTCAGCTCCTGTTTGATGCTGCTCCACGGCACCATGCAGAGGTGGCAGAGCCAACACTGGCATTGCAACCAGTAATGGAGATGGCATTTTGTACCTGGAGATGACAGATGCAGCTGCAAGAAGAAAGGGGTGCCTTGTGGCCCTCAGTCCCACACTAAGGCAGAGCTACCACAACATTTTCCTTAAGCTGAAAAATCCAGGCTTGGGGAGGATGAGAAGTAGCCCAGAGCAGGTCCCAGGGCTGCAGCAGAATGTTCTGCCAGCCCCAGGAGCAGCAATCAAGCTGTGATGGATATGTCTGATCCTGGCTGAAATCTGCTCTGTGACAAAGCCATGGCACACTCCGTGGGCAGGAGGGACTCGGCACCTGGCCAAACCAGCTCTGCCTTTCCTCAGCAGCAGAGCCAAGCCAGGGGACACCCAAAGGAGCATTTTGCCAGCTGAAAACATCCTGGCCAACACACAATGAGTTTGGGACCACCTCAGCTACAGCAAGTCCATCTCCAAAATACATTTAAACGGAGCATGGGTCTAGAGCATTTTACCAAGCACCAAGAAGTCTCTTCATGGCTTTGTTACTTTCCAAGTCTCCTCCTTTTTGAGTTATCAAAAATATGTAACTACATGGCACAGCACAGGGATGGCCTCTCTCCCCTCCCCTTGGTTCAGAGCCACTTGGCACTCGCAGGTTGATTTATGGTGCCCCCCAGAGCTCCCAGGATTGATTGCCAGGACTTGTTACACCTCCCACTGGGCCGTGGTAGTATTAATTCCCTGCCTATACACAGCTCTCAGCACCCAGTTCATGTCTTTAAATGTGCCTGAGAAGAGGCTTTCAGCTGGAAGGAAAAACATCTGCTCAAGCACCGCAAAACCTCATTTGCAAAGAACACCGGGCGAGGAAATGACACCTCAGTGGTGGGATCCCATTGCCACGTGGTGACTCCCTCTCCAAGTCAAGACCAAAACCTCCAGTCATAAAGAAACCCCAATCAGCTACAACAACATCCCAATGAAACACAAGCACGGCAGCAAATAGAGATGCAGCATAGAGAGGGAAACTCATCACAGGATCTACAGCACTTGCACATGAATTTATTTGCAAATGAGCATCTTCCAGGTCTGGCATGGGACAGGGCTGAGGGGCAGGACCATGAGGGTGGCAGGGATGAGGTCTGCCCTGAGAGCCTTGTTCTTCATGCTGACACCCTCAGATGCCAATTTAATCATCATATTAATGACACCACAATTTTCCGTATTGCTTTGTTCTTTGCAGTGCAACAGCTGGCAGCTGGGGAGGGTGGGAGCATCTTACATTGGTTGCTGGCACTTTTGTTGCTCCACTGGGAGAAAAAAGGGCTGGGGTGCACCTTCCCTATGCAAGGATACCACACTCTGCTCCATGTCCTGTGACAGGATTTTACTCTAAGCCTCAATTTCCAGGTACCAATAAACTTCAGGGTTGTACTTTTCCACTCTTGTTTTGCATCCAAAAGAAATTCAAGTAAAAAAAAAGTGGGACACATGCATAGACTTTCATTTTTTCCGTCAGAAAAATGCTGCATATAGAGAGAATTAAAGCTCAAAGAACATCATGAGCTCTCAGAGATGGTAATGTGGAAACCTCAGCATGAACGAAAGTTTCCTGAGCCCCAGGAGGAAGAAAACATGCCACAAACACGAATAAACAGCCTGAAATACTCTGCCCACGGAGAAGAAATCTAGCAAATTGGTGGCAAGGTTCATCTCCAAGCAGAGGCAGCAAATGGCACCTGAATCTGTGAGACAGCTGCCAGCAGTGCTGCTGTGCCACAGAACAGGGGATGCTCAGGCTCCAGTGGATCCAGCCCCTCCAGAAACTTGTGGTGTTTTGGTGCCAGCAAATTGGGGCTGGATACGAGGAGAGCTCCCCAGTGAGCTCCCAGTTCTTTGTGTAACCTGCCTGGCCATCTCTTTGGTTCAGGGAGAAGGGACCATCGCAGAGGCCAGGGAGACTGAAGCACCCAGGAGTCTGATTTTTGCCCTGGGATGGATCAGATAGATGACACCAGAACGGGCAAGAAGCAGAAATGTGAGGAATGCCACAGTCTGGGCTTTCCAGAGGGCTCACCCGTGCTTCCCAGGGCTGTTGGCATCACCTCACCCCCTCCAGCAGCAAGCAGAGGTCACTCAGTGTGGCACGGGATGGGCTGAACAAGAAGCCACAGGGCCAAGTCACATCAGCCTAGTTATGGTGTGACATGCAGTGACGGAGTGAAGCAGAGACGGGGACACGGGCACGGACAGGTTAACCAGACAGATGCAGGGTGGCAGGCCCAAATGACACCCACCCTGGGGGACCACAGCGAGACGCCAGAGTCATCCTGCCATTAATTGAGACCAGGGGATGGAACACAATAAGGGATGACATTTTTCTCTAAGTGGAGGGCTAGAGATGAGAGACTCTCTGCCTGACTTTCACACTCTGAAGGAAACTGGAAGGAATAATTAAACATCCCACCTGCACCCAGTAAGGATAATCCCAAACCCACATCTCACAAGCACAGCAGGTCCAGCCGGTCCAGTTCCCCTCTCCAGCAGGATGGTGGTGAGTGGGTGAGAGCCATCGGGCTGGCACAGTCATACTGTAGGAAAACTCCCAGTGCTGTCCAGTACAACATGCTCCCAAAGCAGGAACAGGCTCTGGCATGGCAGCACAGCTCTGCTGCCACCACCTTTCAAGCCTAGAGACAGCAACATCTCCCTCCTACCCCACTAGCCCTTCATCCAGCCTTCCACAGCCCTTTTATAGTCCTGGCACCACCCACACCTGGGCCAGGCTGAGCAGCACCTGGGAAGGGATGGGCTGGGTTAACTCTACACTGCCCAGCCACCTAATGCCACCCTCACCAGCAGCTCTGGAGGAGAGGGTTGGGGACAGCTCTGCATCCACACGTTTCAACTGCCCTGTCCCACCCCATCCCACCAGTCCACTTTCCTATGCCTCAGTTTCCCTTTGTGTCCCTGCCTGCCACTGCAGTTCTAAGGAAATTTCTGTTTTCTCCTCTCTTCCTTCCTTGAGGTGTTTCCCAGATGGACAGGCAACTTTCCCCATCTCAGCTGTCCCACCACAAGGCTTGGGACATGCACACCCTGCTTCCAGCATCTCTGGGACTGCTGTGAAGAGTCTGGGGCACAAACTCAACCCATAAAAGTGTTTTCCCCCGATGGCCATGATGGGGTTTCCCAGCCAGGCTTGATGGCCTCCCACAAGTGTCTTGGCCTCTGGTTGCTTCTATGCTCCAAAGTCCCCAAGAGCTGAACATTTTCAGCCACTTCACCAGGAAGTCAGGATTAAATGCCAAGTCTGGCTGGGATTTCCTCTCCTTGTCTGTGCCAGACTGCTCTGGCAGCAGTGCTGAGTAGTAGCCTGGCACTGTCTGCCTGGATTTGGCCCAGATCCCATTTATTCCATGATTTTTCCTGGCCCACAGCCTCTCTACTTCTTGTTGACACTGAGGCAGCCTCCTGCTTTCAGCCCCAGCCTCTGATGTGCCCAAAATTTCCCTCATGCAGGGGAAGGGCTGGAGCCCGCAGGCCTCCTGGCTGATGCAGAAAGCAGCAGCTTTCCGTGGAAATCAGGAATTGGAGAGGACTTTGGTAGATTAGACACAAGGTCAAAACATGGCACCTAATTCACTCAGGACTGGTTTAAATCCCCTTCCACATGGCTGCCACTAATGACGGGCTTTAAATAAACGAGCAAATGCTGGGCAAATGGGAGGGACTTTCCTCTGACATCATGCAGCATTGCCTGCGATATTTCTTCTCTGACTCTCCCTCCACCCATCTCCCATCCCCATCTGGCAGGTTATTTCCATCCTGCTCCCTTTTCCCACCAACAATGTGTCCAACCGTACCCAAACCTGTGGAACGACGAGGTGTGAACGGGAAATCTTCTGGTGCAATGCCACGAGCTGCCGTTCCAAAAGCACCGGGAGCATCGTTTCAAACCCTCCCTTTCTGGTGCTTTGCGTCTGCATTAATTTAGGGTAATTACATCCACCATAAAGTGATCAGAGCAGAGATGCTTCACCGTGCCCTGAGTTTGGATGTGGTGTCGGGTGATGGTTTGAACTGGGGGACATCCACCTGTCAGAGCAGTGATTCGGGGTTGCCCCAAGGTCTGGGAACACCGTCTTTGCTGCCACAGCCGCTGTTTTCCGATATATCCGCTCCCAAATTCCCTGCGCAGGCGGCTGGGCTGGAGGAGCGCTCTGGCAGGGGGTGCAGCCCCCCGGGACAGGGATGGCCCAGGGAGGGACAGACACGCGGGGTTTCTCCCGGGGGTGTGTGGCGGCTGGAAGCAGGTTTCGGGGCATTTGCAAAGCGCACCGAGGGGTGACAGTCCCCGTTGGCCTCCCGGGCTGTGCCGTGTCCGGGCGGCCGCGCCCACGATTCGCGTCCTGTGGGCTCCCTCTGGTGGGAACGCTTGGGAGCTCCGGCGCGTCCCGCAGCCGCGGGGCCACCACGGGCCACCCCCGGGCCCCGCCGGGGTGGGGCTCCCGGGCAGGGCAAGGAGTTTTCCTTGTGGTCTCCGCAGTGATTCGCCCGCACCCCCGTGCTGGGCCGGAGCGGTGGGGATTGCGCTGTGCCCGCTCACTGCAGGCCCCCCGGGACCCCCAAGGCTGGGCGTGGTGATGGGGCACCCTGGGGATGTGCTGGGATGGTGATTCCCTGGGGAAAAGGGGGGCCTGGAGCACATCTGGGTTTGTCCATGGAGAGGTGAGCGGGATTTCCTGGAAAACGGGAAAGAAGGAGTATGAAATGGGGGGAGAAGGGATGTAAAATCTGGAGAGAAGGTTTGCATGTGGCAGAGAGCCTCTCTTGAGACTTGGGGGGCAGAGCAGATTCCCCCCACTCCCTTCATATCTTTCCATGTCTGGCCACTTGTGGTCATTTCTTTTCCCCCTTTCCCTTGCCCAGAGGGCTTGGGGGATTCCTCACCAGATCAGCAGGTACTTGACCCCTCAATGTAGTCACAATTTGGGGGTGGCCGGAGCAGGTGGGGTACAGCAGTGGGGTTGACGGGCTGGGGAGGGAGGGCGCGGCACTGATGGCTGAACGGGAGATCCAGACAGTGGGCAAGATTTTGGGAGACTTGGGCCGGTGGGAGTGGGACATAAAACCCTTTGGTGTTCGGGACAGCCTGGGAGAGCAGTGCTGCCAAGCTTGGTCTCTCCACCAGGGAAGGGGACAAGGGGTTCGTGCAAGTGTCGTGTGTCCACACGATGGCACCAGACCCGGAGCAGTGTCCCCAGCCATGGTGGCATGGCAGGACCCTGTCCCCGAGCCTTAGAGCTGTGTGATCCTGCACCTGGGAGCGATGATGGCTTTTTTTGGCAGCGCCCCACTCGAGGGTAAGAGCTGTGCAACAGCTCCCTGCCAGCAGCTCCTCTCAGCATCCCTCCAGCTTTGGATGTTCCTGCTTTTGTCAAGGTCTAAAACAGGAGAGAGGTGTCTAAAACTTGATCCTTGTTTCTCTGCTTCATTCCCCGGTTTCATCTTGTGTCTCCTCTCTACAAGCCTCACCTGGCTCAGGTGTGCACAGAGCTGTCCTGCCTGGCAAGGAATCCCTGTGCCAGGGGCAGAGCTTCCCACCTCTCCACCCTCCAGACAAACCACAGCCCCCCACCCTGGGAAAGAGGGAGGTAGTGGGTGGAGGAGGTGGATGCAGGGGAGCTGGAGCTTGAGGGTCCTGCCTTGTCCTCAAGCAGCTGACAGGGCACCTGGGGGCTGCTCAGTGGGTACCAGGATTCCTTGCTTGGGGTCTGGCAGATGAGGGCTTTGACCATCCTGTCCTGTTCCACAGTAGTCTGGGTGAGGAGCAGGAGCCGGGCTGGAGCTACCACAGAAGGCTTGGGAGTAAGGACTGCGATAATGGTGACCCTGCAAATACCTGGGTTAAACCACAGGCTCTGTGAGGGTCCCAGTGGATCCTGCACAAGCTCAGTGCCAGCAGGACTAGCCCTCAAACGTCTCAGTGGGCAGTCAGGCTCTCCTCAATCCCCAGTGCAGCCCTTTGCTCTGGACTGGCTGCTGCAGGCCAGGATTCCCTTGGCTACTTTACCTGATGACCTCTTCCCTAGGGAAACAGGATATCCTTCCTGTCCCTTCATTGCAGCCAGATTTTCCCCTGAGCCTCTCCCCATAAAGGTACCAGAGGATCCTATTAGCAGAGGATAAGGCCACCAGAGGAACCTTGGAGAGCCCAGAGTTGGCTCAGGGTCCCTCAGATGGAGCTCCTGCTTTGCCCATGTGCTTCGGCAGGGTGCGCGGGGGCTCTCTGCTGCTCTCAGCTTCACCTGCTGCCAAGTTTACACAGGCTTGGTGTGGAGTTTTCCTTGTGGTCTCCGCAGTGATCCAGGAGGTCCAACAGAGCAGCAGTGCACACAGTGCTCCCCGTGCCATCGGCAGGACAGGAACGTGTCCCAGACAGGGCTGTGAGCCCCCTCCACCCCCTGCTCCATCCCCCGGCCACAGCTCCAGCCAGACCCCTCATCTCCATAACTTCAGCAGCCTTTCCCCAGCTGCTCCTTTCCCTGGGGAGTTACCTGAGCTCCCCATCCCCATGTCCTCCATCCCTCGGGAGTCCCGCAGCCCCCCAGCCCTGGGAAGCTCAGCAGCTGTTGGACCAGCAGCGAGCCAAGATCCCGTCACAGCAAAGAGCGTCTCGGTGCAGCCTCACACTCCTCCGTCTGCCCGCCTCCATCTGCCAGCTCTTGTCCTACATCTTGGCTGGCAGCGCCATGTGAGCGGCGTCTGCCCCTTCCCATCCCTCTGTCCTCTCCATCCGGCCTGCACAGGACGGACATTTGGCTCAAAGGTCTCCATAAAGCTTTGGAAATAACACAGAGGCTGAGGGCTCACTGGGGCAAGGGAAGACACTGCAGGACACACGGTTTGGCCAAACTCAAGGTTTCACCAAGAGATGCTGAGTTATTAACTCCGGGAAACTCCCTTCCCGCTCAGCACCCTTAGGAGGGCTCAGGCCGCATGTCCTGGCCTTCCCCATCTCCCTCTCCCCAACCAAGCTGGCTGCTGCCTGCCTGGCGTGGCTCTAAGCAGCTTTGGCTAAATCCCCGTCCAGAGGAAGCTGCTAATCCCCGTGGCTTTGTGGCCAGCAGAAGAACTGGAGTGGGCAGCAGCCTTGGGGGTGGCAGGGTGGAGGGATGGGGCAGGTCCCCAGGGAAAAGGGGCAGTGAGTGGACATGCCCACAGGAGCATGAGCAAAGCCACCGGCTGTGATGGTGCCTGGCCTGGCCGGAGTCCCAGAGCCAGTGGCAGGACAGGAGCAGGGATTTGTGCCTCGGAAGGAGCAGCTCCATCGCTTTCCATGGAGCAGATGTCAGGGCTTAGGAATAAATCGCCTCCAGCAGGAATGCAAGCTGGGGAGATGTAAAACCCACGGCCTCCCAGTAGCCGCGGGGACTGGGACCAGAGCAGAAAATAGGTTGCAGCACCAGGGCCCCCCCATCGCCCCCATCCCTCCCGTGCCCACTCCCCACGGAGCCCAGCCCCACCGCTGCTGGTTTCCACGGGGAAGCGCGTTTCCCGTGGAACGAGAGGACGTTCCCGACGCGGGCAGCTTTTCCGCCAGGATTTCTAAAAATAAGATCTCGGGAC
>VZTD01005606.1:2006-44923 GCA_013397725.1 Rhagologus leucostigma | reverse complement strand
CTCCCCCCCCAATACTGCCATCTCCCGTATTCCTGGTCTCCGCTCCCCAGCATCCCCCTGTACCTACGTGCGGAGTTCTGCTCTTACCAGACCCTTTTCTTCCACCCATTCCCCAGTCTCTGCTTCCAGGGGTGCTGCTGGTGGGGTGGCCCACAGCTCTCCCCTTTCTGGGGTGTAGGTGACCCCCACCTCCCCAGCCAGAGATGCCCCAGCAGCAGCATTCAGTCCCACCACAGACACAGCCCTATCCGTGTGTCTTCCCCCAGGGAAGTGGGGCTCCCTGCCTCTCCCAAAGCAGGTCTCGCCTCCCTTTCCCCTTGCCATAGGGACCATCTGTGCTGTGGGGAGAGGTTGCTCTGCCCCAGGCTCTGCAGCTGGAGCAAGCAAGACCCCAAGATGAGAGTGGGGCAGGATGCCAAGGGGCCACGGGGCAGAGCCACCCCCCATGCAAACCAAAAGGGTCTCCCAGTGTGCGCTAAGGGACATGCTGGGGCTGTTATGAGGACAGCGAGGTTCAGCAGGTTCTTGAGGAGCAGAGTGAAGGGGTGACCAGTCCCTCCTGCTTGGGCCCTGGTCCTGAGCTTCCCATACGGCAATGGAGGGATGCAGCCAACTGGCTGGGGAGGGATCCCAGCAGGGCCACAGCAGTCCCAGCTTAGGGCTGTGCTGAGAAATCCAAGCGCCACCAGACAGACTCTTTGCTTGCCTTGGCTGTGCCCCCCGCCCGGCAAAGCGCCCGTGGGCAGCCCCAGCCCACCCGCGGATCCAACCTGTCTCTGGCCACCCACCTCCCAAGCCCAGTTCTGGGTCACTGCCACCACCCTGTCCCTGCCCCTGCCCCGAGCTGCTGAAAACGAGCTGATGCTGATCTGCTCTCTCTGTGGCCGAGAAGGACTTGGCGGAAGGAAGGAAAGCTGAGCTGCTCTGGCAGGGAAAAGGCAAGTTAAACCCCCCTCACTCCCTGTTTTAGCGGGGAAATTTGCACAAATCCAGTGTTATCCTGGTGGCTTGGGGCTGGGGCAGTGCCCAGCTGCTGGCAGTGCCTGCGCAGCCTGGCACAGCCCTCCCTGGCCACCCGGTCGCTGTGCTGAGACCGTGCCAACTCGCTTCACCCAGGGCGAGCAGTGACAGCTCCCTGCTGAGCATGGCTGGACCGGGCGGCTCAGCAGCCTTGTTGGCTTTGCCTGCTGGAATGAGCTGAGGAGGAGGGCTGGTGCCCCAGCAGGGAGGAGGGGCTGTCACCGATCTCCTGGTGACACTTGGCCAACTCATTGCATCCAGTCTCTGCCATCTCCTTCCAGCTGCCTGCGCTGGACTGGAGCTGCCTGGATGGAGATGGCTGTCCTGCGAGCCATGTGTCCCCAGGCTCTCATTAGGGGCAGGGAACACCGTGGATGTGAAGGGGATGACTGTGGCAGCTCAGGGCTCTTTGTGGGGTGGAAGAAGTTGGATGACAGCAGTGGGATGGGGGGTGGCACCACAGCACAGTGTGCAGGAGGGAAACTGAGGCACGGTGGCTGCACCCGGGAGCAGGTGGTGCAGTGCCCGGGTGGAGTGGGCACAGCACTTCCCGGGAGGGCGGCAGAGCTGATGGCGACCGTGATAATGCTGAAAATACGCCAGCGGCTTTGTTACCGGTGACAATGGCCCACAGTATTTTTAGCAGTTGTGGCCTTAGCGACAGAACAGCTTCTCCGGTCCAGCTGCTGCCCCATCCCGCCCTCAGTGTCGCCGGGCCGCCATGGGCTGCTCCCGGTGCTGTGGAAACCGTAACGTTAGAAACTAAACACAAACACCTCACCCGCTGCCACCCCCGGCTGAGTCACGGCACTGCCTGCTCCCCTCGCCCCTGCCTTCCCCTCCCTCCTGCCCACCCCCAGCCCCAAAAGCAGCAGCTGGTGCCCCCCAAGGCAGCCCTGCTCTCACTTATGGGGTATTGCCTCTCCCAGGGCAAAGCTTGGAGTTGGCTTCACTTTCTCCCACCTCAGGACTTCAAGAGCGGGGGATTTATGGAGAAAACTCTGCAAGGTGGCATCACTGTCCCCAACCCCATGACACTGGGATGACCCCACTGCAAAGAGTCAGACCCTAAGTGGTGCCCAGCTTGCTAGCATGACCCCAGCCCTTATCCCCAGACCTCAGGGATGAAATATCAGACAGGAACAGGCAGAGGCAGAAGGAGCGGCTTTGCACCCTGTGTCAAGGGTCAGGCTGGGGTGCTGTGCCTGGCCCCCTTGTCCCATTGAAGGAGAATGGGTTGTAGGAGCTGGGGGAGTTTTGGGATCACAGTGGTGGCGGGACATGGGGAAATGAGGCAGCTCTGCTTGACCCTCAGGGGAGGTGTCAGGAGCCGACTCCTGTCAGACCCAGCATACTGATGCTCTCATTGCACCTTGGGGGGGAACAAGGGATGAGTGGGACCCCATCCAACCTCCCAGGGGTGATGGGGTGTCCCAGTGCTGTGGTGTCCCAGCCCCCATGGGATTTTTGGGCTGGTTTTTGTGGAGCTGGCAGGCTGCTGTAGGGCACATGGGGCTGTAGCCCCATGACCAGGGCTGTAGCCCCATAGTCAAGGCCACACACACTGGCATGGCTGCCCTCCTTCCACGACGCACATCTCAAAGCCCTCAGCACCCACGGGTGTTCAAGGGCCGGGAGAGCAGCTGCACAACCTCTTCCCTAAAATAAGGCCGTGGCCAGCAGGGAGGCTGGGGTGGGCGGCCGCGGCTGTGACTATGTTAGGATGTTCTGGGGCCGAGGGCAGATCACGTCGCGGGGACGAATTAATTAACACTCAGCAGTTTTGGATGGTGTCCCAGGCTTTTTTTCTATTTTCATTTCAGCGAACTCCCAAGGCTGCTTGGTGCCTGCCAGGTCCCGAGTCTGGTAGTTGGTGGGTGGGAGCACCCATGCAGCTGCCTCAGTACCTGTGGGTGCTGGGGTGGCGTCATGGGCACCCCACTGGCTCGAGGCCTCCCCAAAATTTGGGTGCTCTCACTGACCCTGGGGGCCAGTGCAGTCAAAAGCACTTTTCAGGGCCTGATGGAGCCCCTACTTTCCTATGGTGGGTTTTCTTAACTCCCCACCCTGCCTGCAAGAGGTTGACACACATGCCTTGTACCTGGCTCACAGCCCTGAAAATTATCTCAGAAAGGGATTTTTAAATAAAAGTTGTAAACACCCTCAAACAGTATTTTATTACCCCAAAATGGTGTGGGGATGAAGGATCAGGCCTTGGGGTGCGTGTGTGGGGGGCTGGCCCGAGGCGAAGGGGTCTGGGGGGGTGTCGGTGTGTCCAGCTGTGTGCATGTCCAGCAGTGTGAGCACACACGTGTCTGGCTGGGTGTGAGCAGTACAGCTGCTGGACAGTGTGGGGGTCTGGGGGTGCTCGCACTGAACAGGTCAGGGCTGTGCAGGGGAAGGGATGTCCCCGCTGGGGCACATGGCGCTGTTCAAGCTCAGTCCTCGGCCTCATTTCCCGCTGATGAAACCAGTGCTTCACCCCGCGAGGCCTCTACCTTCCCGGTGAAAGAAAGGGTGCGGCAGCCGAAAACACGCCCGTGCCTCCCGTGCAGGCGGCCAGAGAGAAGCCCCGCGCCAGCCAGCCTCACCCGGCCCCCCCCAACACCTTTAAATTTAGCTCTTCCGTCTCCAGCTGTGCGAGCCAGGCTGGCGGCCAAAACCTCTGCAGCTGTACACACCCCTTGGAGAGCAGCCGCCTGCCTTGGCGGGCCTCGGAGTCCCGGGAAGTGCCCTGTCCTCGCTCCACGTGGACTGCGATGTCCCACACCTGTGGTCACCCCAGCCTATGCCCTGGGCAAGCGGGTAGGGTTGACAGGCCCAAGGTTCTCCCAGGGAAGTTGTGGCAGAGCTGAAAATGACTCCCCAGACTCAAGGAAGGAGATCCCTGCTAGAAATAAAAGCCGGTCCAGCTCTGCTACCCCGGAGGAGCAGGGAATCCGGCAGGCATGCCCTGTGCTCACCTTCTCACTGCTGCCTGCCCGGCTGAAATGCGGAGAGCGCAGCAGCACTCACCTGCGTGCACACGCATCGCCTACCTGTGTGTGCTCAGACGCGGCACGCGCGTGGCACGGGTGTCCCGCCCAGCCTCGCGCTCGCCCCGTGGCTGTGGGAGCACCCGCGGGCTCACCTGGGCACCCGTGGGCTCAGCTGGGCACCCACCTGCGAGTGCCTGCAGCCCTGCGCAGGCGAGCGCACGTGCAAACACGGAGGTGTGCGTTAACGCCTCACATGCGTACGTGTGTGTGCCCTGTGCACGTGTGTGCGCACACACACGAGCTCTGGGCAGTGGGGTGCACACACGTGTGTGCACAGCGCGTGGGGCCTCGCTGGGAGCGCGTGTGGGTGGGCAGCACGCGTGTGGGCTGGCGTGTGCTGTGCCCAGGCACCACCAGATGGTGCCCTGCCTCCGTGTCACCTTTTGGGGACATAAACCTGCACCCTGCGCAGGGACATGGGGGGGGTCACGAGGGGACACCGCCCTCTGTGCCAGGCAGAGCCGCCCACCATAGCCAGGGGAGAGTGCCAGCCACGGTGACACCTGGCTGTGCCAACGGTATCTTGGAGAAGATCAAGGTGGTGGATCAGCACCTTGGTGGCACTGGAGGAGAGGGCTTTGCTGCAGGGGGTGCGCTGGTGGCAGGGAAGCAGGCACAGCTTGGGGAAACTGCAGGGTCTGTGTACGGTTTGGGTGGGCGGGCAGCTCCCCGCTGCCCTACTGTGTCCACATATTTTTGGGTGTCAATGGCCCCCACCCTGCAGCGACCATAAACCTGCCCAGAATAGGAGATGCTCGACTCAGACCTGCAGGCGTGGGGTGGGGGCTGCAGCGTGTCCCCATCCTCACTTCATGAGGCTGAGACCTGAACAAACTCACCACACGCAGGCGCGGCAGAGATGAGAGGGAAGACTAAATAGGGGGGGAGCCGCAATTTCTGGTCCATCCCTCTCCCAGCTCTATGGGCTTCTGTCCCCACACCCCCTGCCCCACGTGCGTGGGTCACTTCCAGGCTCCCCACCAGTTCCCTGTGGGTGCTATGTGCCCCGGGGAGCTGCCATCGGGCCGGGCGGGAGGCTCGGGAGCCTCCCCGGCCCCGCAGCTCCTCCAAACCGGCTCTACCTGCCGAGGAGCCCAGACCTGCTGGGGAACCCCGGCGGGTCCCCTCCCCACCGCCAGCCTCTGCCCCAGGAACGGCCCCATCCCCACAGGCAAAGGGACCGGGCACAGCAGTGCCACGCGTCCTCCTGACACGCGGCTGGGGAAGGCTCTCGCTGCCAGGGAGGTACCAGCCGTGGGGTGCCAGTGTTTGGTCACCCCTTCACACAAAGAGCCCGGCACAAAACCGCCCTGTGCCCGGACTCACCGCGTGTTCCCGCCCGCCGGAGCGCGGCTCTGTCCCGGGAGATCCCGGGGCACGCACGGCCGGGAGTCCCGGTGCCGGCAGCACCCGATCGACGGCTGAGCTCGGCTGTGCCGGGAGCTGGGCTGTGCTGAGCCGAACTGAGCCGTCCCGACGTGCCGGCACCGGGCGCGCACTCCCGGCTCCCCCCCAAACTGGGACGGGCCCGCGGGCACGGGGATGCGGTGCGGGGCACGGGAACCCGCCGAGCGTGTGCGGGCAGCGGGTCACACACAGCCGTGAGGGCAGGGGCGGGCAGGAGGTGCCCGGCGAGGCCACTCCGCACCCCCCGCTGCCCTCCGTGTTTTCCCTGCAGCCTTTTGTGTGCGCGGCGCCGAGCGCGGGGAGGGCGCCCGGCTTTCCCTTTCCCCTTCCCCCTCCTCCTCCCCCGATCCCGCCCCTCGGCCGCCATTTCGCAGCGCCGGCCTCGCCCGCTCGCTCTCCACATCATGGAGGACCGGCGGAGGGAGGAACAAAGAGCCCCCGTCCGCTCCTGCCCCGCGGCCGGGCACGCGTGTTCGCCGGTCCCCCGCCCCACGGGCATCCCCCGCCCCGCGGGCACCCCCCGCTATGCCCGGGCTGTGTCTGACGAGGGGCGTCATTTCAGACCTATGCCGAATCCACGTGTGATGAGTTTGCGGCGGTCTCAGCCCGGTGGAAGCAGCACCTTCCGTGGAACCTCCCCGTTCCCCGGGGCTCAGCAGGCCTGCGGTGGTCCCCAAGGCACCTTTGCAGGGGAGGCTCGGAGAGGGGCTGCGTGTGCACCCGTGTGTGTGGGTGTGACCGTGTGTGCACATGAGTGGGGCACTGGTGTGACAGTCTGTGCGTATGTGATGGGGCACACCGGAGAGCGCATGGCACGTGTGATGGGCGTGTGGGTGCGTGGTGACACGACAGTGGCACAGGTGGCCATGTGCTCAGGTGTGACAGTGCAGGTGTCTCTCTGCACACGTGGCACTGCGTGTGCTGGCATGGCTGTGAGTGTGCCAGGCTGTAGGGGTGTGACAGCAAGAGCGTGTGTGAGTGTGCACACGTGTGCACATCAGCACCGGGGGTGTACGTGGGAGCCTGTGTGTGGCTCAAGGGCGTGTGAGTGTGCATGTGGGGGCACACACATCTGGCACACAAGTTGTAGCTCCAGGCTGTGCCCCCCGTTTCTTCCCTCAGTGTGAGGGCACAGGGGTGAGTCAGGGGGCAACCAGAGAGGACTGCAGTGCACAGCAGGGGGCACAGCCCCGGCCCCCGGACAGGCAGGACCGGACCCCCCATGGGCACTGGCAGCGGGGTCCACAGGCAGAGTAGTTCTGAAAACGCTCCTTTACCTCTCCTGTTGCCCTCACACTCTCCCCAGCAGTTCAGTCCCAGCCGTGCCCCCAGTCGCTGATCACACTGAAACGACATCAGGGCTGGGAGGAAAGCCTGGGGTCCCCACTGCCTTGTCCTGCCCCCTGTGCCCGTGGGTATGGCCCCAGGCACCCCAGGGAGGGGAAGTGGAGGGAATGGTGGCACTGGAAGGCACGTGTGGCCGGGAATGCAGGAGGCAAGTGGGATGCTGCTCCCTGGCCCTGCCCAGCCCTCCTTGCCATGGACCCCATGGAAGGGCCTCATCCTGTCCTCTGAACCCCTGCTGCCGGTGCTGTTCCTGGCTCCTTCCCTCATATTCCACCTGGTTTCTATTCTGTCTCCCCTTTCAGGTTTATCTTGTCCTGGCATTTCCTGTCTGTCCTTCCCAGCTCACCCTGGCTTTGGGCACCACTCATTCTTTAAGCTGGGTGCAACCAAAACATCTCTCCTTGCATAGGGCTTGTATTGCTCCCCCACCCCATATCCTTCCAAGGAGAAACCAATCCAAGCAGCAGCGCAGGGCACAGCTTACCTGCAAACAGGCTGGGACCAGCGCCTGGTGCCATCCTCAGCCCCACAGCCCCCGCTTTTGAGTGCATGAACCCCTAGCCCCTGTTGTGCCCCACTTCTCTATTCCATGGTGCTCTTGCTGGGTGCCAAGCAGGGCTGTTGACACATAATCTGCCTTCATCAGCTGAGGGGACAAAACACCAGGGCAGAGGACACGGCGGGTGAACTGGTGCCACCCTGCCCTGCACGAGCTGCCTGCAGTGAGCAGTACCCTGATCACGGCTCCCGTCCCTCCCTGGCGCCTTCAGCGCCAGGTCCCTCCCTTGATGCCACCAGCATCAAGGCACTTTGTCGGCATTAAATATTCAGTTGCTTTCTCCATCCCCTCCCTGCGAAGGAGTTCAGCATCGCAATGAACCCGCTGGCCTGCCCATGCCCTGCGCCGCCGGGATGCATCTAGGCGGATGCTGCGTGCCAGCCTCTTGCAGCAGCACCTGGGAGCAGAGGAGAGGAGAGCCACATCCCCCAGCACACGGTCAAGTGGTGGCCCTGGGGACCAGGGTCACCTTGCCCCCTCACCAGCTGCTCTCCTGTGCATCTGCCTGCTGCAACACAGGGTTCAGCTCTCCCTGCATCTCTATCCCTGGTTTGGATCTGTCCAGGAGCAGCTCCCTCTTCACTACCCTCATTCTCCTCCACCCCTCAAGTACCAGCTGGCCTGTTCACCCAGTGGCCTGTTAAGCACGGATTAATACCCATCAGGCCCCAAACAAGGTCACTCGAGGGCAGTGGGAGCTCCCTGCATGCTGCAGAGGGAGCAGGCTGGGTGGTGGGTGGCTGTCCCCATGTGGAAATCGCATGGGATGGTCAGCAGGAACAGGCAGCAGAGCTAATGGGGGTCTGCAAGGAGAGAAATATGATTGTGGGGGTCAGCCCTGAGTGCTAGACAAGTGCTGGGGCTTGAGGGCCCTTCTGTGAAGCAGAGTAACAGCAAACCCTGACCCAGACCCAAGGCTGGAGAGAGAAACGGAGCAGGTGACCGTGCACAGAGGGAGATGTGTGAGCACCCTGGCTTTGGGAGCCCGAGCCAGCACCCTGTTCTGTGAGGGAGGGAAGCTTACCAAAAGCTGCAATCCCAGTATCCACCAGGGCAACTGGGAGGCAGGACAGAATGAGGGCAGTGGGAAGAAACAGCTGTCGCAGTGGGGCAAGGACTGTGTTCTGCTGCCTGGGTATCCCAGGGTGACAATGGCAGGAGGGGTATTTTTCAGGGAGAAATAAATACTATAGTTGGGGAAAGAGAAGTGAATTCTGGTTGAGGAGAGGCTGGAAAGTGCCATACCACATCCCACCACCATGGCTGTCCACAGTCCCCTGGGAGGGGATAGCCCAAGGGGCTTGTTTTGTTTTCGCCTTCAGGTCCGTTTTCAGGCTTCCCTCTGTGACCACGAAGACCAGGAATGTGCAGTGTGTGGTGGAAATGAGAGCTCGAATCCTGCTCATGAGCACAAAGCATGCAGGGGACCAGGACACCAGGTCACAGGAATGCCCCCAAGCTTACTGCAAGGCAGAACTTCCCTGTCCGCAGGCGGGAGGGGAAACATCAGAGCAGCACCATACTGGGGTGCACAGCTGGGAAGATTCGGGACCGCCCACGAGGGCTGGGAGAACCGGACACGGGGCACGGCTGAATGAGCCCAGTCTCAGCCTGGCGGCTCGCGGGAGCCCCAGGAGCAGAGACGAGCCGCCCCTGCCATTCCTGCAGCGTGGCATCATCGCTGCGCACGATGCCATTGGAGTAATTGCCGCTGGAGTAATTGCCGCCGGGCTGGGTGCCAGCGCAGCGCCCACCCTCAGCCCCCCGGCACAGGAGATAACTCAATCTGCCCCTCCTGCCTCCTCCACACAACGGGGGGGGGCACCGAGCTCCCCCCTGCTCAGCCCAGGGGACCCCCCCAGGGTGGGTGAGTGGAGAGGGAGGCGATGTGGGGCACTGGGACAGCCTTGTGGTGCTCAAAGGCCGTTCCTTGTATCTCCCTACCCTAATCTGAGGCATCTGCTCGGCAAAGCCCGAGGGCTTCCCGTTGCAAAGGCCACTGGAGTATTTTAATAGCGTGCTTTTGCCTGGCTTCCTTCCTGGGAATAAACCACGTCCTGGTGATACGGAGCATAAAAATCCCAGCATTAACGGCCAGCGGCCAAAGCTGCACCCTCCCCCCGCCCCGGCTCGGCCCGTCCTGCCGGCGTTGGGGGAACACGACCTGCCAGAGCCCTGCCACGGGCCCGTCCTCACTGCCGTTGCAAAACAGGATGCAATAAAACCCCATTTGGAGCCCGAGTGACAGTAGGGAAGGGCGGAGGGATGGCTGGCTCGTGCTGGGTGGCTGCTGCGGGCAGCACGCGTGGCAGCCGCGCTGCAGGGCAGCGTGGCAGTGGAGGGGCCATCTCCCTGGGCCCGGCAGCACTTGCTTGCCCAGGAGTGGGGGGCACAGCCCCAGAGGAGTCACATCCCAGGAAGGGGAACTTGATCCCCATCCAGTGCCTCTGTGGCCCCCCAGACCACTGCCTCCATCCTGGGGACAGAAAGGGACACTTGTCCCGAGCCGTGTCCAGGAGTCACACCTTCACCAAGCAGTGAAGGTGCTTTGAGCCCCCAGACTCACCACTGCCACAGAGTGTGGGAGGGTTTTGTCCTGGGCCTGCTCAACCTAAAGCTCTTCCCTAAGCGTATTTTAATAATTAAACTACATTTTAAACTGACAAAGTGAAGGAAGAATGTCCCACGGGGCATTGTGAGTTACCCACTCATTGTCCCCAGCCCGTGGGCAGCTCCAGTGCTACCCCAAGCTCTGCAGTACAGGCTGGAGCCCCCATCCCCCCAGGCACCCCACTGCTGAGAGAGCATGGAAACACAGTGATAACACCAAGGCCAGAGGGGATGTTTCTGGAAAACTATGTCGGATAAGTCACTGCAACCCCTGTGTTCTCAACCTGAATACTGACGGGTGGATTCTGCAGGGGGTTTTGGGTAGTTGTAGCTTTTTGGAGGGAAAATGGAGTGGGGGAGCTGTGGGATGAGCACATTTGATGGCAGCTTGTTGCCTCTGGGTTGGTGGGACTTGGCTTCTCTGGGGTGTGTGGAGTGCAGGCTGTGGCTGACACGAGTTCAGGGGCCAGCCTGTGGCATAGGCACAGTGCTCAGAGCCCCACAGCTGTGGAATGAGTCTGTCAGGGCTCTTCCCAGGTGAGAGGGCTGGCAGTCATGCTGTGGGTCCCCAGGGAGCTCCCACAGCAGCACAGCTCAGGTGTGAACCCAGATCAAAGCCCTTCCTGCCAGTGGGCTGTGCTGGGTGTGCCATGTGTGCCTTTTCCCCTGTCTAATAAGGGCTTGAGCTGTGGAGCAGCCTGCCTCTGTGCTAAAGGAAGGGAAATCCTCTCTCTCCCTCCCCCAGCTGCACATTTTTGCCAGCCCCGTTGACCTCAGCATGTTTGCAGGTTGCCGCCCCTCTGTCCACAGGGATGGAAATGTGGTCAAAGTTTATTAGAAGGGCGCCAGCCGCACGCACACGTGTGTGAGTTTGTGTGTGAGTTTGTGTGTGTCTGTGTGTATAGGCAAAGCGTGACGGTGTGACCTTTGTTTACTTAGGAGGCTGCGCTGAAAGGCAGAGCCAGGAGGGGAGGAAGCAAACAGGCAGGAAGGGGGATGCAGTAGGTGTATTTTCAGCTGTGCTCTGCCTCCCTGCAGCGCGGGAAGACAGCTGGAAAGGAGGGCACAGGGACAAATGGTGGCAGCAGGAGCCAGAGCTCTGAGAGCAGCACAGGGGATCAGCCTGTGCACCGTACTGGAGGAGCAAAAACAGTCACTGTGTCCCACTGGAGCAACGTTTTGCCAGTCTGTGTCACAGGCACTTGGCCTCTGTCACCCAAAGTTGCGTTCAGGATCATTACGGGGCATTTTTCCTGCAGAGAACAACCTGGGGACTGTGCATATCCCATCCTGCTGGGATTCCCATCTTCCTGGCACAAGGGCATTTACCTCCTGGTGCTTCACTTGGCCAGAGGAAATCTTCCTGTCAGGGCACTTCCAGCAGGCACTGAGGCAGAGTGTGTGGTGATGGGGACCTTCAACTGCTGTGACTAATTTTCTTCCCCATGCCAGGCCAGGCTCTGGTTGGGCTTGTCCCTTTCCACCATACCAGAGGCTGCTCTGAGGACTGGGCTGTGCTCCTCTGTGTTAGGCAGGTGACATCTCACTCACCTGTGGCTTGGTCTGCAGGAAGGAGGGATGCTGCCGAGCTGGCTACACTGCTGTGCTTGGTGGTGGCTGTCACTCACAGTGGGGCCACCATGTCCCTCCTGTGGAGTAAGGAAGTGGCAGAAGCCTGGGTGTGCTCTGCCACGGGTGCTGGCCTCTCTTGCTCACACACACACGTTCCTCCTTTGTGGCAGGCAAAGCCTTTTGTATCTGACAGGAGGCTGCTGCCTCCAGCCTGGCCACTGGCATGTGAAATCACAGGGTCCACAGCACCTGATTCCCAGGGGACAGCCACTGCCCGTGCCCATCGCTTGGGTCACCAGAGTGCAAAGAGCAGGGCAGAGTGTGGCAGTGCTGCTGTGATGGTACCTGGGGATGTGCGGGGCTGTGGTGTTTCTCTGGCACACCTGGGCAGGCAAGGACATCATCCCCTGCTGCTGCCAAGGAGGCTGTGACAAAGGACACTGTGCAAGAGCACTGGGACAGAGCAGAGGGAACAAGCCCCTGCCCTCCTGGGGGATGGCAGTGTCCCCAAACCCACTGCTAACCCCCAGTACCCCAGGCATGTGCCAAGAGGGAGACACCAGGACGACTTTCAGGAGACCATACCAGGGCCACATCCTTAGACATTGCATGCTTGCAGCCACAGTGCCACTCTTGCAGGGCAAAGGGGAGTCCCCTCCATCCAGCCCCTGCAGCAGTCCCTCTGGCCCTGGAGGCTGTTACGAAGCCGTACATAGTAGGACCCCGGGAACAGAGACTGAGCTGAGAACAGCCAGAACTGGTCCTTTCCCAAAACTGCACCTACTCTGTCCTACCAGCAGCTCCCCCCAGTCACCACCACACATTGCTCCCAGCCCCTTCCCAGAACAGCTGAAGGTCCTGGCTGTGCTGACAGAGGTTGCAGAGCCAGTGTGGCAACCACGAGGCTGTGCCATTCTTGAGGGGCAAGCCTGGGAGCAGAGGGACACTCAGTGCCCAGCCCTGCCCACACACGGAGACAAGGAGCAGCTGGTGCCCAGGTGCCAGAGCAATGCCATGCTGGAAGGATGCCAGCCAAGGCTCTCATCAGGCACCACCACAGCATCTTGGAGCCAGGGAAGTCAGCCCTGGTGACTCAGAGGAGAAGGGAGAAATTCAGACTCCTCTGCCCTCCGGCTGGTTTCCTGGCTCCTCTAAATTTGCATAACAGCCCCTCAGCTGTTCCCTGGGGACAATGGGACCCCTGCAGCAGCCAGGCCCCCTGCGGCAGCCGCAGGTTCCTGCGGTCAGCCTCAGCTCTCGCTCTTGCTCATGCAAACAACTGCACCAACGGCTCCTTCCCTGCACGTGGGGGCTGGCGAGCGCCCGCCCTTGGTCCCCAGCCAGGGCTCGTCCCCATCCCAAGTGCCGCGGGGGACTGCAAGCCCAGCCGGAGTGCCTTGCGCTGCGTGGCTGCTCAGTCACGCTCCAGGCAGCAATCGGGGCAGTTGCAGCCGTCTAACAACAGGGGTGAGGAACGGTGGCTCCGTGGGTGGCTGTGACCGATGTCTCCTCCATCCTCTGCTCACGCGAGGCTGGTGGCTTTGGCACAGAAGCGCCGCGCTGGCATCCAAGTTCAACAACAGTTCGCTGGGTGACTTCCCACGGTGCAAAGGTCGAGGCCCCTTGTGTTTCCCAGTCAAGCCTGATGCTTCCCCAGCACTGCTGCGAACCCACGAGGAGCAAAGAGCACGCCCAGTGGGATAGCTGACCACCACATACCTGACCCCACTCCCGTCTCCCAGCTCCAGCCTGAGCCACCAGTGTATCCCCTCCCAGCCAAGCCCAGGGGCCAGGGACAAGGAGGGAAGATGACAGCCCAGACCCAGTGCCTGTGGTGCTGTTGGCCGGCTCCAACCGTCACTGCTCAGCCCAGGAGAGAACCTTTCTGCTTCCAAGGACACGGCACACAGCTTTGGGACGGCAGCAGAGCTGTGGCTGAAATGCAGAGGTGGGGCAAGGCTGAGCTGGGGGCTGGAGGGATGCAGGCAGGTCCCACCGCAGCAGGGCTGGCTGGGGACAGGGCTGCAGTTGCTGCCCGAGGCCACTGCTTGTGGTACTACTTGGTGAGAAGGCAGCTGCAGGGACATCCCAGGCCAGTTTGGCGTCCCCCTAAAGCTGGTAGCTGAGCTGTAGGACTGTTTAGGGCCAAATTTCAAAGGGTTTGGGAGAGGTCTGCCCATAGGCACTGAGAAGAGAGTCTGGAGGTGCCCACAGAGCACCCAGTGCGGGGCAGCAGCAACCCGTAGTGCTGATCCCACCCCTCGACAGACCGTACAAGAACAGACTCCGCGGAGCCGCTCTGTGCTCACCCCACCCTCAGCAGCGGTGACCGAGCTGTCCCCAACGAGCCCCGGCTTATCCACCAGTGGGCAGCACCCCGGGCCCAGCCTGCTCCAGTGCCACCAGCACAACAGCCTCAGCCCCACCATCCCAAACCAGCGGGTGCGAGGGAAGGAAGAGGGAAGGNGGGGATGCTCGGGTCCCGGGGCTGCCGGTGCAGCGTGGTCCAGGGCTCCTCCCGGCGGCGGCGGCGGCGGCTGCCGGCGGCACGGCACGGTACATCCCGGTACGGCACATTCCGGTCCGGCCCCGGCGGCTGCCGGTGCGGGGCTCCGCCGGGCTCCGGCGCACAAAGGGCTCCGCTTTTAAAGCCGCTGCCGGAGCCCCCCAGCCCCGCAGGGCCCGGATTGGCGGGGCGGGCAGCGCTGCGGGGGGAGCCGCGCCGCGGGGGGAGCAGAATTAAACAAAAAAAAAAAAAAAAAGAAGGAAAAAAAGAAAAGCGAACACCGGGGGGGAAAGGGCAATCCAGCCGCCACAATTGGGAAAAACAGCCTCGGGGGTGCTCCGGGCACGGCCCCGCCGGCCCCTCCCGCCTGCGGGGCTGGCGGGGCTCAGAGGGGTCCCGGGTGCTGCGCGGAGGGGTCGGGCGGGAAAAGCTGGAAACCGCAAACCTCCTGTGGAAAAAACTTGTTAATGCCGGGCCTGGCGAGACGGGGGTGGGCGGGTGTTTCACTCGTGTTGTGGGTGACTCCCGGCTCCAACCCGTTGCCGGTGCCCGGCCCNCTCTCCTGGGTTGAGCATCCCCATCACATCCCATCCCATCCCATCCCATCCCATCCCATCCCCGTCCCGCTCGGGGCTGCAGACAGGCAGGGGCCCCGCGTGCTGCCAGACCCCGAGGCCAGCGGAGAACCTGCCCTTGCCGACACCAGCACGGCGGAGGGAGTTGCGGCTGGGTGCACCCCACGGGGTGATGGGCGAGAGGTCAACTCTCTTCACCCTGTCCCACTCGCTGGAAGGTGTTTCCAGCCCCACCAAAGCTGCTATAAAGGGCACTGGCAGGAGGGGGATATTTTGGGACTCAGTGGCTCTGATGGAGCACATTTAGTGTTTCGGGTGGCAGGACAGCCCTGGTATGGCCAGGGATGCTCATAGTAGTGTGTCACACCTTTTCAGTAGCTGCATGTTTGGCCCAGGGTTATCTTGCCTTCACAGGCTCTGGGCATGATTGACCCAGCTACAGAGAGAAAAACTTTGCTAAATCCCACCCTGATGGGAAAATTTTCCAGCCTCATCATGCTTCAGCCTTGGCACTTCGTTGTCCCAGTCTTGAGTCCGAAGCGTTCCTGACCAGTTTTCTTTTAATAATTTCTGGAGTTTGCATGTGAAGCATCACCCCTCGGTGCTGGGTACACCTTCTGTCAGGAGCACAGCTACGGGGGTAGGGCAGCAAACGGTGTCCACGTGCAGCTGGGAATTGTGCAGGTGCAGGTACATGCAGGGCAGGGCAGGGCAGCTCCAAGACAGGATGGATGCTCTGCTCAGACAGGATGGATGCTCTGCAGATGGCTGCACGAAGGGGAGGACTCAATGGGGAAGTGAGGGGTCCCGGCACAGGCAGGAGGGCAAATGCCTCTGGGAACACCAATCCCAATCCCCTCATTTGCTGTGAATCTCTGCTTGCACTGCCAAGCTCCAGGCCCTGGGCAACAACGTGTCAGGACAGAGAGCCATGAGCAGTTCAGTAATGACCTCCCTTGTTGTTAATTGGAAAGCCAAATTAGCTCGGTGACTCCACTCTCAATACCGTGCTGTGTGGCTGCTGTCTCATGTCCTCAGGAAGAATTTCCCCTGGCAATGCCAATGGATATGGAGTTGGATGGTGTGGCCTCTTCCCGTCTCCACACATCTTCTGTTGGAATTGTCTGACTCTGCCTGGGCAGCTGGTATTCTCTGGCAGGGGGGAAGGGGGAAACTGAGGCACAGAAGTCAGGCTGGCTCCTGTGTCAAGACTGCTCACCTACCAAAAAAAAAGTTCTAATTCAAAGCCAGGATCCAGGAGGCCTCGGCGCTGCTCTTGCCCTCCAACCCCTGTAGTGGTTTCCAAAGGACTCATCCACACACTGTGAGGGACCCACACCAAGGGCAAGCTGGCTCCTGAGGCAGTTGACAGAGGGGCAGACCCAGCTGTAGCAAGTCCACTTTGAAGATCAGTGGGTATAGAGAAAAAAAATAAGGCCACATCATACACAGGCTGCATCCAGGCTCAGTTTCTTTTATTTCTCTTTTCTTTTCTTAGAGGGAACCTGACCTGACTCTGAATTTCTGCTGTTCCTTTGCAGGTAGGTAGAACCATAGAGGGATTGTGATCAGGCTGGCTTCGGAATTAACCCCAGAGCTGAACAGTCTGGGTTAGCAGTGCTCGGGGCTCCTCGACAGACAGTGCTAATGATGACACAGCATTGTGCTCACGACTTGTTAAAACCCAGACTTTAACGAGATCGCCGTGTATTTAAACCCACGCAGCCCTATCGCCGTGCCCGTGTGTGGAACCAGACCTGCTCAGAAGCACATCTGAGAACTCCTTGTGGCTACACAGGTCTCCAGGCTGCCAGCACCGGCACAACTGGGACAAGGCATGGTGGGTACTGGGTGTTTGAAGAGTCCTGGGTTCTGCGTGGGTAGGGATGCAGGCAGGGAAGGATGGCATGCTGTTTTGGGATGCCCTGTCCATCCCCAGGGCTCACCTCACTGCTTAAACCTTCCCAAGGCTGTTGGAAGTTGCTGTTCAGCTCAGGCCATGCACATTAAGTTCACCCTTATCCATGCATGGCCCAAAATGGGCTGGATCCCGAAGGAGATACATGCCACCAAATCCAGCTGCCTTTTCTCTCTTGGAGATAAATCTCTCACAACAGTCCAGGCAACGGGGATAAAACAAACACAAATATTGAGCAGGGAAAGTTTGGCTGCTCAAACTTTTTACCTGGAGCTGGCTGGAGCATCCTGGCAAAGCAAACGCTCCCACTAGTGTTTGTTCCAGTTTTCCTGTGAAGCCCCCTTTTTTATTAAACAGGGTCCTGGTGAATTTGCTTCGCCACCCATCGGAGCAGCCCTGCGGGGCCAGGCTGGCTGCGGGAGGGAGATGTGGAGCCAGAAAGGCCTGACCCCACCCCAGCCCTTATTGCTTCTTTCAGAGAGAACTGTAACGGCATCACGATCCTTGGTGACATCGAGGGACTATTTGCTATCGGGAGAAATGCACTGGCAGGCGGCAGGAGAGCCAAAGGCTACAGCAAAGCATGAGGCAGGCATGGCTCCAGCACCCCAGCACCACGTGCTGCCGGTGCTCGGGATCCTGCCTTCGCTGCCCTCGTGGGCTTGGGCACGTGTTGGGCGAGGCTGTGCCTGCACACAGTGCACCACGGGTGAATCCGGCAGTGTGGCTGCTTGTCCTCAGCTGAGAGGGGGAACTAAACCAGAGCTGTTGGACCATCAGAATGCGGTGATGCAGCAAGGAGCTGGGGCTGGCATCATGTTTGGGATAGGCTTCTCTGTAGTACCAGCTCAGCTCTTCCTCTGCCTGCAGCGATGCCTTCCCAGAGAACCGCAGCTTCGCAGATGTTGCACTGATGGAGTGAGATTCCTCCTCTTCAACACACTGCAGCCAGGTGCTTGTTCAGGCAGCCCTGGCTTGCAATAAATTTGAAGCAGGGATTCAAAGCTGAAACAGCTCTTCTGAAATCCTCCCTAAATAATGGGAGAAAGAGTCAGGTCTGATCAGGGATTTTTGGTCAGACCCTGGACCAGCATCCAATTCCACCCGCTGTTCTGAGGGATTACAAGGCTGAGGCAGCCAGGAAATCAGTTTCAAGATGGTCTTTCATGTCCCGTGCTCTCCTGGGACTGGGTTCAAGAAGCCACGACAAAAAATCAATAGAAAGGGGTTGGTTTGAAGTTTGGAGTGGGAGATAAGCAAGAGCTGGAGCCCAGGAGGGAGCCTGGCCAGAAGCCCTGGTCCTGCTCTTCCCTAGTGCAGCCCCTCTGGGATGAACTCTCTTCTCTGCTCTTAACCTGACAGCTGTCTTGCAGATCACTTAGCAACAAGCATGTGTGAAGCATTTGTCACATTGCAGGTGTGCATCCAGGTCTGGACACGAGGTTCAGTCACTGCTCCTGCTTGTTCCCTGGTGTCACTCTCCTCCTGTTGTTTTTGAAGCAGTGTAGATGAGGCCACTCACCAGCCTCTGTAATGTGCACACGTGTTCCTGTGCCTTCAGCAGCTTCTCCTGGGCTTTCCTCCTGCTCCACTTAATTAGGCATCGAGGGAGAGGGACAGTAACCAACAATTAGGTGAGCTGGAGAAGTGCCCTGGTTTTCTGGCCTCGCTGCTCTAAGCACCTTGGGAACTACTTTCTCCTGAGACAGGAGAAGGAGAGGGAGGGAGCCAAGGCTCTCAGAAAGATGGAGCAAGGCAGCATCAGCTGCGAACAGCAGGCAGTGGGTTAAGTTGTGCAGGCATGACGGGATGAGGCAGGAGACTCCCTGGGAAGGAGTGAAGCAGTGGGTTTTGATCCTGGCTCTGAATCAGTGGGGTTATAGGATTGTCATTGGACATCTGGATGGAGGAATGTCCTCACGCAACGTTTATTACGCGGGAAGTGCTCAGGAGTGACAGGTCAGCGTGGCTGCCCGAACTTGGCTCTGTGGTCCCTTGTCACTGGCAGGGTCAGTTTATGTGGCTGTGATGTCCCGAGAACTGGCTCTCACCCCTGGAGCTTGTGAGGTTTGTCCATTCATAACTGTTCTGTGATCACAGTGGCATCTCTGGGGAGGGATTACATCCTCTGCCGACTGTGTGCCTGGCCCAGTTGGAAACAGTTCCGAGCAGCCTCTGCCTCTCTTTCTGTTGCCAATTCAAGGCCTTGGAGCTAATCTCCAGTGTCGCCAAGAGATCAAGTCTTGGCCCTGCTGGTAATGGTGTGATCCCAAAACATTTCAGGAACAGGGAACTTGGGATGCTGAGCCAGACGCTGAGCTCCTGGAGAAGAGAAAAGGGGATGGGGGATCTGACTGCATCCAGGTGAGTCCGCGATTCACTGAAGGCTGTGTGGGTGATAGACAGAGGTGACACTGCCCAAAGCAACCCGGAAATGCAAAGGGAACCAGCTAAAGTGCAGCAGTCTAAGGCTTTGGAGCACCCAGCTGCTCTCCTCGCTGGCTGGGAGCTACCCGAGAGGTGCTGCAGGAGCCCCACAAATGGGCTGCTGCAGGAGAGGAGGAGGATGCTTGGAGCCCTGGTACCCACACCCCACTGGAAGTCTAAGTGATCAGAGACTTTCTTGGTCCTGGTCTCTCTGAAAGGTTCAGTGCTGGCCTTGCCAAGGCTAGAGCTGTCTCTACATCTTACCAAGAAATTCCTGCCAAGACGTTATTTGGCCAAAGTCCTGGAGGCAGGGTAAATCAGTCTGGATTTGCAAACCCCAGGTAAGTGGCTGTGTGTGTGCTCAGACACACCCCCCCAAGAGCAGCCGTTCCTTATCTGCATCCGCCTCTGCCAATCCCTCTTTGCTCAAGGTTGTCTCAGCCCTTACTCCTGCTCCTGGCTCGGCTCCCTGTTAGCTTCAAATTCCATTAGGCTTCAGCGGCATCCTCTCAGGGGGCTTTTGAGAAGGGTTGTGCCCCATTTCTACGCAACTGGGGAGCTCTGGCAAGTGACACAGCATCCAAGGAGTGCATGCAATAAAAATCACTCATTTGT
Organism: Rhagologus leucostigma; assembly: GCA_013397725.1. NCBI lineage: Eukaryota > Metazoa > Chordata > Aves > Passeriformes > Rhagologus > Rhagologus leucostigma. The sequence goes on along the minus strand of VZTD01005606.1, from coordinate 25,329 downwards.
CCCCGTAGGAAATGGCCTGGCAGTGGCAAGAAACTGCTCTCCCATCCACAAAGCACATGCAGCTCCTCATGGGCTGACTCTGCCTTCTCTTTCTCCTAAACGGGTTGTGCATCCCCAGGTCCATATTCCCTCCAGCTGAGGTCATTGGGTATGAAACTCCCATCCCTCCTGCTGTGGAGGGGAGAGTTACTGATTGCTGCTGTTGAGCTCTGCCTCACAGGGAAACCCCTGCTGGGGTGGAAGATCCTGTACTTGCCAAATTTTTCCCTGGAAATGTGATATGAAATGATCCACAGAACTGGTCCCGTGCTTGGCTATCACTGCTGGCGCCTCTGACTCCACTCATCCGCTGGGCTGAGTCCCAACTGTCCGTGCATGATGCCACCAGCAAATGAGTGACAAGGGGCGCAGGTCCAGCCGTGCAGAATGAGAGGCGCTGGGGGAAGGCTGGAGGAGAGGAGTCTGTCCGGGTGAGACGCATCGATCGCCTGTTAACTGATACATTATTCATAACCAACCTGGGCTGCAGCTCAGGAGAAAGTGGTGAGCACGCACTTCTCCTTGGGAAATACGCCCATGAGAGATGAAGAGCCCTTGGCTCCAGCTCATCAAACACCCTGCTAGGCAGTCACGACATACCAGCCTCCTTTTGGCTTTTCGTGCCCACATCCACTGGTGCTCGTGGCCAGAGAGTCCCAGCACTCACTGTCACATCGTACCAGGAAGTGTTTCTATCCAGGATTGCTCTCTCTAAGGGCAGAGCAGCTTCTCTTTGCTGGGACACCCCAGTCCTTGTCACAAAGATATGTGACTCCACCTTGACCAGCAAGTTAAGGATGTTCTGCTTCCCAGCCTGGACATGAGCACAGCACTCAGCAGCAAGGGATGTGGGCCCCATCATGCTTCCCCAGGGTGAGGTAATGGCGACAGAGAGGAAGGCAGGGGCACACAATGAGGGCGTGGCTTCACGCCAAGGGTGTCATTCAGTGTAGGAGTCCCAGCCTGGATGGGTGCAGTCCCAGGGCTGATTGCATCTGGAAGACTTTGGAGAGGATACTAAGGAAGGGACCTTCCTGCCAAAATGTCCAAGCAACCAATGCACCTGGAAAACCCATCCCTGGCCAGCTGGGGTTCCTCTGAGAACCTGGTCCTGTTCCAGTGGGATGCAACATTCGTGTGGACTTCAGGCCAGCTGTCCAGGGGACCCGTGGTCAGGGCAGCAAGGCACAATGGTGTGACAGCAGCAGCAGCCATGGGACCTGCTCCCCACCACTGCAGGATTCCCTTGGGAAGCAAAGCAGTTGCGTGTTCCATGGGACAATCCACTCGCTGTGGCACTTGGCATGATGCCACCACACTGCGGAGGGACTGTGGCTGGAAAGAGATGCTGGGCTGGGGTGTGTCAGGCTGGAAACACTCTGGCATTTGGGCTAGGGAGGGGTTCTAATGGGGAAAAATGAGGTTGTGAGGCATTAAGGACAGCCACACTCTACATTTTGAGAGGTGGCCTTAGAGATGCCTGGCTCTGGGTTTTACACCCTTCTGCCCATAGAAGCAGGCCCATGAGGTCGGAGGGGCTCACAGCCACCCCTCCAGCCCCACGAGCATCCTCTGTGATGCTGCTTCTCTTCCTGAACCCGTTTCTTCTCCTTCCCTGCACCCAGGGATGTGCTGCCTTGCCTCTCTGGAGGCTGCAAATAAACCAGCCAGGCCTGGGACAGCGGCTTTCTCCCTGGAAATATCACTGCTGTAATTCCCAGCAGATCCGAGGTCAGTTCCATATGGCTGTGGGCTCCCCGCTGCCCGGCTCACAGCCTGCCCAGCCCGGCTGCCTCGCTGCTTTCTCCCTGGTGCAATATGGCACCTCAAAGCCCAGCGCCAGCACTCAGGGATTAGCTCTCTTTTTTCTCTTGTTGTTATTGCTTTATTAGCTAAACCTAACGAGGCAGCATTTGTGCTGGCCCTTGAGGGCAGGTGGCCAGGATTTATGACTGCAGCGCTGCCGGGTGACCTGGAGTAGAAACGGGCATTCAGTGCCGGGGAAAACCAGCACCCGCATCCCTGGGGATGCCGGGAGGACCGGGACAGCTGCTCTGCCCAGTGACTTTTGCCGATGCCGTGTTTGCACCAAGGGAGAGCTCCGGCGGTCCGGGGGTATTCGCTGGCATCGCTCGCGCCGGAGCTGGCAAGGATGCTGTGCCATGCTGAGAGAGCACCCGCATTGCGAGAGTCACAGCTGGCACGGGCACGGCGCGGCTCTGAAGGGGCATTTCACTGCTCAGACGGCCGCTGCGCATGAAAAGGGCATTGTAGGGGAGCGTGTGTGGCTGGGGAGCAGCTGGCGTTGGCAAAGCATCGCCGCGTCTTAAAGGGACACAAAGACCACTGCCTCCTTCCCCACAGGGCATTTTGAAGCTGGGTTGGGGGGTGGGGGAAAGGGCAGGAGATTGCTGGGGGGGAGCAGTGGACATCACTTGGGGGCTGTGAGCACAAAGGGGACAGACACACAAGTCCCGGCTGTGATTTGGGGCAGATAGGTCCCTGCTCCAAGCACGCAGTGTGTGGCATGAACAGGGGAGGTGCTGCCCTGTGCCACTTCCCACCAGGTGCCCTGGGGTGCTGCACCCCCAGGGTGGTGACCCCGGATCTGCCCAGATGGCGAGGACTTACTAAAAACGCCTTCGCTCCTCTTCTTCTAAGCCAGTCACAGGGAGCCCCTGGCCATGGTCCCTTGCAGAATCAGGGCATCTGCCCCCACAGCTGCCCCCATCCCTGCTGTGCCCGTGCTTTGAACACCCCTCCCATGCCCTGCCCAGGGGTGCAGCGTTCCCTCGTACCTGTTTGCCTAGGCCTGGTTCACACCAAGGGATCACAGAAGTTTCGTCCTGAAACTGGTTTTTGAACGGGCTCGGCTCACCCAGCGTGAAGAGCAGGACGGGCAACGCTTTATTTCAGGCGGCGGCATAAATCAGCCCATGGCTGGTGTCGGGCTCTGCCAGACGTTCCCCTGGGGAAGCAAAGGCAGCCGCAGGGGATGTTTCTCCAAGCCCAAGTTTGCAGCTTGGGGCCTGAGTACAAATCTACGGCCACATTCAGGTTCAAAAAAGGGACCGGGGACACACAAGGGACATGCAGGACCCTCCGGCAGCAGAGGAGAGCAGCCAGCTGGATGCTGTGATGTCTCAGCTCACGGCTGCCAGCTTTGCTGGAGCCAGTTTGCCAAAACAGGGTGCATAAAGCAGCTTGGGAATGCTTGGAAGGAGGCACGACTTCCTTTGAGAAAGGACCAGAATGAGACAGGGACTGCAGGAGAGTCAGGAGGCAGCAGGGTGCGAGGGAAGGAGCCACAAAGACAAAAAGCACTTGGAAAAGTCCTCGGCAGCCAAACCCACGAGCCCAGACACGCCGCAAAGCACCTCTCACTTGGGAGCCGCTGCTTGAAAAGAGCCTTTGAGGAAAAGCTGGGGAGCACAAACACGTTTCTCCTCCTTCCCCTGGAGGGAAAGCGCCCGCTCCACATCAGGGTGCTGCACCCTACATGGAGGAGGACACTAGCTGGGGGGCTCGTCACAGCATCCTCGGTTGGGAATGGGGGGCTAGGCGTGAGCACGAGAAGTGGGATCCAGACTTTCCCAGTAGAGGGAAGGGGGGATTCTACCCTGCTGCCTACCCTGCTGTCGTAGCGGAGCTACGGAGAGGTTCNGGGAGCCGGTTCCCAAAGCCCAGAGCAAACCTCACTGCCTCCCGAAACAGGAACCCTGCCACTGCTCCGCAAAGGGTGAGGTGGTTTGCAGCCTACATCCCTGCATTCCTGCATCCCTGCCCCGCCAAGTGTGAGGCGGTTTGGATCCCTGTTTCCCTGCTTCCCTGCTTCCCTGCATCCCTGCATCCCTGCATCCCTGCTTCTCTGCTTCTCTGCATCCTTGCATCCCTGCCCCGTGAAGGGTGAGGTGGCTGGCAGCTTGCATCCTTGCTTCCCTGCATCCCTGCCCCGTGAAGGACAAGGCAGTTTGCAGCTGGCATCCCTGCCCTTGGGAGGTCCTGCCCCTGCCACTCCAGCCTTCATATTTCCTAAGGACCCTCCAGAGCTGGAGGAGGCTCAGAGTGGTGCTTCAAGGATGTTCTGTGGAAGGAACAGCTGTGATGTCCACATGGATGAAGAGACACCAAGGGGAGATGATAGAAGGTTAAACTGCTATCCCAAGTGTCAGGGATAAAGGTGAGGAGAGGTGACAGTTCCTGCTGCCTCCAACAGAAAAGCCATTGGGGCAGCAAATGAAGACTGAAGGTAGAGAAGCAAAATGGGTGGTGTAGGTCACTCAAGGACTCCCTGCAGGGCTCCCCACTGCAGGAAGAAAAACCCATGGAAGTCTGTTAGGTACAAAAGCTCAGACATCCCTGTGCTGACAGTGGTCAGAGGTGAGAGGACCATGGTCCATCCTGCGGTTCCTGCTCCTGCACTGTTCCCTGCACATCTGAGAGACATCCAGGCTGGCTACCATGGGGTAGTGCTGGAGACAGACCTCTGGGCTGTCCTGCTTTACCTCTCTTCCCTTCTTGCTCAGTCTGGAGTAAGAAGAATTAAAAGCTAATATGATTTTCTGTTTTGTTTTTCTTTTTGTTCCTAAAAGAGAGTAGTTGCTCCTGCCCAGGAATACCTGTCCCATCTGGCTTCCGAGTTGCTCATTTTCATTGCATGAGCAAAGGACCAAGAAATAGACCATAAAAATAACTGCCTACAGCTGAACCTCTCTGGGAAGCTGGGATACACAAAGGAGGTGGATTTGGGGGAAACCGGTGACATAGGATCTAGGCTATAAACCACCTCCTTCTGCTGCAGGGACAGAGGCTGTGTTCGTGCAGAGGAATGATCGGTGCTGTAATTCAGATGCTCCTGCAATTGTAGAGTGTGTCAGCACTGGGAAATCCCCGAAGCTCATCGCCAGATTAAGAATTAGCTGCAGATTGTAGTGAGATGGATTGGCATCATGGCATGGTACCCTCCAGCAGTCCCCTCAGAGCTGCTCCTGGTGCTGTCTGATGCCATCAGACACCTTCCTGCTGCCTACAGGAAGGAAACACTGGGGAAGGAACCAAAACAAGTGGATGAGGAGCTGGCCCTGTGCCCTCAGACTCTGTCCTGATCCTCAGGGTCTGAGCCCTGAGCTGATTACCAGCAGCTTGATCTCTCCTCTAATGCCACAGCCTGGTGCCCGTGCAGGGTTGCCCGGGCGGAGCTGGTACACCTGGCTGCCAGCTTTTATGGATGCAGCTGTTTCCAGCCTGGCTTTGCTGGCTCTGCATTGTGTTTCTCACCTTCCCCAGCAAAGAAGTGCACAGGGCAGGGAGAGAGAAAGCTTCATGCTAAGCCACTCTCCCCTGTCAGCCTGTGTGCCCAGGCAGCCTGGCAAACCTTTGGCTGGCAGCCTGAAGGCCAGGAGTTACCAGCATTGCTCAGGAGTGAGAAAGGTCTCCTGGGGCCAGCACTGGGGTGACAGAGGACACCATGGGAAAAGCCACCTTGCAGAAGGGAGCACTTGGGAGGACAAGGGCTGGTGTCACAGCAAGGGAGTGGCACACTCGAATGCAGGTTGTGTGTCCCCTCCAAATGAGAGCCCTCTCAGCTCTGTGATCCCCTTCATCCTCCTATCCCTCTCCTAGGGCTGGGACACAGAAAAGATTTTTTTGCATTTTTCCTTGCACTACTGCTGGCAGAAAGTTTTTCCATACAGGAAACTTTGCAAAAGTCCTTGGGGACACACTGGAGCAGGCAGGGAGGGCTGTTTGACCCCAAAGCAGAAAGATCCCACCCATCACCTTGGCCTCTTGGTTGCAGGGCTGTGAGGTTCCCACACATCCTTTGCCAGCTGAGTGATTTCTCCTGGAAATTACACCTTTTTCTTGTCCCTTTTCTTGCCCCACAGTCTGGCCAGGTGGGTGTTAAACATCTCATGCACTTCATGCTCCCTGTGCCACAAGGTGCCCAGAGCGTCTGGTCCAGCACTGAGACACCCCAGGGACCTCATGGATTTGAGACCCTCTGGGCACTCAGACAAGTGGTGCCACAGGCACTTGGAGAAGAAAGATTATAGAAGGAGAATTAAAGTCTGGGGCTGAGAACTAAAAACTAAACGGAGATACTTAAATAGCCCAGAAGCTGTAGGACATGCTGTGGTTTCTCCCGGAAGAAAGGATGTAGTTGTGAGGGCAGGTGGAATTTTGAAGTCGTCTGATAAGTCTTTGTTGATGTTAACACCTAGCACAATGGTGAACAACCTGCTGGATTGTTCAGAGAAATTACACCAGGGTGAAGACCATTCTGAAGATCTGGCACATCCACTAGTTAAAAAAACAAAGAATGAAGGTTGCTGAAACTGTAGGTAATAATCTGACATGAAAGGAACCATACAGAACACAAAATAACATGACTTTGGACCTCGTTATGACAGATACAGATGAATTAATTGCTGGGCTGGAAGGAAGTGGTTGTCCTGATTGGTTGACCTGATTCTGCTTTTCTGGGCGAAAAAAAAGCTGCTATGTCTCATTTAAGTGTGGTGATCCATAGGGTTAATTTTTCCAAAGCTGAAAGTAGAAGAGGAATTCAGATTGGGAGGAATAATATAGGAAAAACGTGAGAAAATATTGTGAGATCTTCAGAAAGAGTTTTTCATAGGTGGCAGGTCACAGTGCAAACAGAGAGGAAACAGGTTTGGCTACAAGCCAAACTGAGTCAGTGGCAAATTGGAAACCAAAGAGCTACAGATGACAACTGGAAGGGAAGGAAGACACTAAAAATCAGTCAATAGAGTGGAAACTCAAGATATTGATTACAAATGCTAAAAAAACCCAAGTAAAAAAATCCATACTGGGCAGGAGTGAGGACAACAAGAGAAGTGCTGGTAGATGGAGAAGAAAAGAAGTGACAGCATTGATACAGTCTCCACCTAATATCATGGAGATGGTAAAACTGACAGTGTAAAAGCTTTTGTGCTCAGTAAGTAATTCCAGGAGGGGATATACTTGTATCAGATGAGATATCATACAGACCACTGGAATCTTGGACAGATATTAGAGCACATACAGGAGTCAACTCACAAGCCCAGAAGAGTCCTTGGAGAGCTGGCAGAGGTGTCCTGCCCTACTAATCCTTATTTGCAAGAAGATCAGAGAAATGCTAATGTTTTGCCAGAATTTCTAAAAAAGGCAAATGAGATCACTGGATAAATCAGACCTGTTAACCTGGCATCATGCAAAAGAGTGGAAGAGAATCTGAGCATTAACCAACACGGAGCTAACAGAATAGAAATAATGAATTGCCCGGTTTTTGTGGCAACGATGTTTGGGTTTGGGGCGCGAAGGTCACTGCGTGACCACAACATTGTTACTGTGAACATTTTGACTGAGAACTCTGAGATACAATAGGATAAAGTATTTCCTACAGGAGTTAGCTGCAGATGAGCCTCAGGAATAGATGACCTCTGTTGATACATGGGAATATTCCCCACAGAAAGGTGGATGCTCCTGAATCCTTCTCACGGCTGATAATGCTGGCGCATGGTGGAAGGACAGGTAGTGAGATAAGGACATCACAGTCCTGCACAGTGGTTTGTTACTTTGGTGAACTCAACCCATTCAAACAAAACATCTTAGCAAGTCAAATGCAAGGAGGAGGGAGCAAATTGTGGACTTCAGTTACTGAGTGGGAGGATGGAAATGGTCAGGGCAAACAACTCAACCACAGCTCCTACTGTGATGCGGGAGTACAAGGAGCAGCACAGGTTTTGGATGTTTAAATGGAGAGTAATGACATGGCTGATGCAAGTCCTGCCTATGATTTTCAGTTCAATTCAGTTTTGTTTTGTTTTGTCTTGTTTTGTTTTTAATGGAGATGAAACATGGGAGAAGAGGCAGAAAAGAATCACTGCAAGGAAGCCCAAGCATGGGAGAGAACGAGAGCACACATGCCCAGTTTGGTTATCTAAATGAAACAGAGATTAAGAGGTGTATGAGTGCTTTCCTAAGGCCACGGGAAAGCTAATTTCAGTTGTAGACAACACCGAACATTTAAAGAGGAGAAACCAACAAGACAAACTCCTCAGCCTGCTGCTGACATGAGGGGCGCGTTCTAACAAAGTTAAACCTCCAGCCTTTTCTCATCGTGTTCCCAATCTCTCTGGCTTGGCAGAGGAAAGATCCACCACAGGTGTCGGAGACCTCACCCTGGGAAACAAAACCCTCAGACACGCCCTTCAATCCCCTACAGCAATCCAAACGTACATATTCATCTCAACATACCCCAAGCAGGTATCCCACAGCACATACCTGGGATACCTAGCTCTGCTGGCTAACTTCACACTCATATCAGTTCCGCATTAGTCGAAGCATTAGGGCCACTTAGCGTATCGTTATCGGTGCTTGATCTCACAAGTGTCTTAAGGAAGGTGGTGTTCATACAGCCTGACTTTGTTCACGTCTTAGGAGAAAAGGCAATGCTAAAATATCCTTATTGCTCCTTCTACACCCATTTTAATCTAGCACCTTTACACATCGAGAGATTTAGCATTTTATTGCTCCATTAACAAAATTGTCCACCATCGTCTTCATCTGAGGTCCTATGACCCTTTTCTTCATGCTTAACTAGGAGTTAAAGTTTTTTAAATTAAAACTCTCTCAGGAGCCTAATTACCTCCATTTCAATGCTAAATGCTTTCATGTAGGCAACAAACCAAAGGCCAAATTCCAAAGCCAGGATAAACCCACATGAGAAATGATCAGGCTTCCTCCACAAGAAGCATGATTAATCACCAGAACCAACCAGCTAATGAGAGACTCTATGGGTTTATCTTCAGATCAAGACTTGGTTCCCTACCGGAAGAGGTGTTTGCTTTAGCATCCATTGTTGCAGTAAGTGGGCAAAATACAATGGCCTGTGGTGTAAAGGAAGCCACATGTGAGGGGTGGCCATTTTTTCTGGTCTGATCCTCCCAAATGCACTGCACCTCCACCTGCTTCACCAAGACCCGGAGGTGAGCAAACTGGCTTCCTGAAATCAAGGTTGGGGAGACAGCTCATTCAGCCTGCCCTCCTCTCTGCCTTCAAGGGATCCCTTGATACGCAGGGTAAGGCAGTGAAGGGCAGAGAGCCAAAGTGTGGCTAACCCCAGCCCAGAGTCACCAAAGGCCTGGCAGCCTCTCTGATACATAAATCTTTGACACGTGTCTGGAACTGTCACCAACCTGAAAGACCAAACAGGCCCTTCCTTGGAGGTCACAACTTGGGGATCTTGTTCCCAATCAAAATCCTCACCCCCAGCCCGAGGCTGATCATGGTGCTCGAGGGAAGTCCCATTAGATCAGCGCTGTTCTGGTGCCTTATGGCAGCTATGCCAGCATTGTCCTCTCAGAAGCGACCCAAGAGGTTGTCCTGAGATATCTTATTAGCTGAGAGGTGCCTCTGGACACAGAGCACCTCCTTTTCCTTGTTACTTGGTGGAAGGTCACTAACCCAAATGGGATGGGTGAAAGGTGGGAGGATGAACTGTGCACTGAAGGTTGTTCTCCCTCCTGCTTGACGATAGTGGGCATCCCAGTAATGGATGGGTATTTTAGGGGTGGCAAAATCTCACCTTCTGTTGTCACCTTGATGCATCCCTCACAAAGCTTTGGTCCAGCTGGCAGACTTCATCTTGCCCTTCTGGACATGGCCACATCTCAGGCATCTCCTCCCTTTCCCAACACCATTTCTGGCTGCCCCAGCTGCACAGTACCCTGAGCATGAGGACTTTTGCTCTGAGGAGACAGCAGTGAGCACACAGCTTTGACACATTTATCTCCAGCGACCCAGGTCGAGCATGTCCTATGTTTCCCATACCAGCATGTCTGAGCAGGAGGCCACAGGGGCTGATGAGGGTGAATGCTTCGCCCTCGAGTCTGTTCTGGAAATGATTGCTGAATCTTTGAAATAAATGCAAGCCCTTGACTTCCAAAAGGATGGACTTTTGATATCTTTACAGAGGTGAGTTCAAGCTCTCCTTGTCTTTGGGTGCTCCATGGTGTGAGGCTGTGGTAGAGCCTGAAAGCCAAAGTTAGGACCATTATTTGTTCCTTTGACCCAAAACATTTGAGGGCAACCATAATGCCCCTGGGACCTCTTCAGGAGACAGTCCAAATGGTGCAACCAACTTCTCCAAGAAAGACACGCTGCTCCAAATCTCCCTGAAACCCTCTCTGTTTCTGTGGTCATTCATTTCTTGCTGCACATGCACAGAGCAAGAGGCATTGCGAGGGTCTCCCAGATCCCCCTTGGCTGCCAGGCAGGGGAACCTGGATGGGAGCGGGAGTGCAAGGTGGGGGTGGGTCAGGCTGTAGTGCTTGGGAGCAGAGCTGCCCCATGTGCTTGGAGCTGCAGCCCCACACGCTTAATGAGCACCAAATGTGCTTAAAGTGAACAGAGGGAAAGCATTTGTCAGGCAACAGCGGCAACTACCACTGCGGAAACAGTCAGAAAAGCCTTTCCCCTTAAAGTTTACTACTTCTACTACTAGCTTGGCCTTTATAGCTCCCGACAAAGCTGGGACTTTGCTCTTGAGCCAGCCAGTGAGAAGCATCAGAAAACCTGCATCGATGTATATAAGCCTGGTATACCTTTGTGTGCATTCCTCGGCGTGTGGGTGCCCGTGTGTGTGCGCATGCCAAGGGCTCTGAGCGTGGGTTTGGGTGGGGCAGGAGCTCGCCTCGCCCTCCCGGGTGCTGCTGTGGGGAGCCAGGCGGGGGGCAGCCGGCGGCTCCAGGCTCCCTCCCGCTGCTGGGAGGCTCAGGGGGGGGGGAAGTTCAGCAGTTCTGCAAACAGAGGCCTCTCTCAGAAACACCGACAGCCACTTCACGGGCAGGTTTGCAGAGGAGCTCGGTGCCCCTTTGCAGAGCTGGAAGGAAGCAAGTGGCTGCTGCAGGGAGCCTGTCACCTCCAGGGCCCCTCCAGGCTCTTTGGAGGGTCTGCCCTCACTGTGCCACACACCTGCCTGTGCAACCCAGAAACACTGCTGGAGCTTTTTGGAGAGCGCTGGTGAACATGTGCACATGGATGCGGATCCTGCGGGTGCAGAGTGGGGCGGGGTTGGTGCTCGAGCTGCCCCTGGCAAACCCCCAGCAGAAACCATGCCCTTGGTTTCCACTGAGCTCCAGCCAAGGTCGGGGTCTTCCAACAACAGGGAGGTGTGAAAGGTGCTGAGGCTGTCTGGAAGGGACGTGATCTCTGCTGATGCAGGTGGCAAAGCCCCCCCAGCTCCAGAGGAGCTGCCAGGAGCCATGGAAGCCAGAGTATTGTGACTGTCCTCCTCCACATTCCGACTACCAGACCCCTGCCAGCAGCAGGGCAGGTGCCCGCTGACTCCTGGCTGAAGGGTCACTCCTGCAGCTTGAGACCTCAGCCAAACCATGCATCTCGTGCTCTTGTGGGAGACCTAACGCTGGAGTATCCCGTGGTCTGCACCACTTGATGGGCACTTTTGCATTGCCTGACTCCTGTCCTTGGGATGCTTCTCCCAGGACTGACATCAACCTGCTTGTGCCCATGGCAGGTGGAGGCCCTCGACCACATTTCATCTGCTGGTCCAGGATGGCAAGAGAAGGCTGAATCCTGGCCTCCTCTGTTGCTCCTGGCCCTCCCATGGCCCGTAGTGTCTGGGAGCTGTGGCAGGCATGCCTGCCGCACCATGCGGCTTTTCTGCAGGCGAGGAGGCCTTTGAGAGGCCAGGATAATGGCTAATAGTGCTGTTTTCCTCTGCTCTGCTTTCCTTCAAGTGAATTACCAGGGTCTTGCTGGGAATTATCCTGCCATTACCCAGCGCTCTGGGGAGCTGCCAGTGATTTACTTAACAGCAAACAACACAAAGAGCCGGACACGGCGGGAGCTACACAACCGAACAAGCTGGGGAACGTGCAAGTGGAAGAAAAATGCTGTAACAGCAGCCAGGGTGCAGGGATCCGGTCAGGGCTGCCAGCCACAGACGGGCACGAGGATGTCCCCGGGATCTGCCCTTAGTTTGCACGTGGAGCTGTTCCCTGCAAGGGTAGATTTGGTCCATGGAAATGTCAAAGGATGGAGGCCCCACGGTTCTGTGCCCAGCTGGCCAGGGGGAAGCCCAGGGCAGTGGCACAGAGGAAAATCCAGTTCTCCCTGCTCCTGGAGAGGTATTGGACTCTGAGATGGTGGGAAGGCTGTGAGCAGGTCGGCGGCAGCAGAGCCAGGACTGACCCCCTGCTCTACACCAAGACCCACCAGTGCCTGCATAAGGGGTGCAGAAGGGACAGAGTCCTGACCTCTCCCATTGCCTCTTTGCATCTTCCAGATTTCGTCCTTGTCACCCTTTATTATCCCATGGGTGAGTAGGGCCCTCAGACACCCACGGCCTGCCTCGCTCCAGCCACACTGATGCCTGTGACAGCCTCGGCTCCAGCAGACCACCACAACGCCAGGCTGCCCCAGGCTGCTCCCGCCTTCCTCTGGGAACTGCCCTCCGCACACAAAAGGGTGCGGACACCCCCGCAGACACGTGCCTCCCATATGTGTCCCCAGCATTTGTGCTGCACCCTCCCCACAGGCTCTCATGCTTGCCATGTGTCCTCTCTCCTCGCACAGGCTGCCCCTGCACGGCTGCCACGTGGCCCCCCAAGCCCCCCAGCACCCACACGGACCCCCTTGTCCTCCTGCCCCGTGCGCAGCTCTGCACACACACACACACTCTCCTCTTGACATTTCACAGGTGCCGGGCGAAGGAGGGGCGAAGGAGGGGCTCCTCGAATGCTAGAAAGTTGTTCCTACTCTGCGCTGGGAGAAACCACATTACTCACGAGTCCCTTTTTAGCGCGGCTATGTGTTTCCCCCTTCCATCTCCAGTCCATTAGCTACTATGGAAACAACATGTCGTTGCCCGGAGGTGGAGTTCAGCCACAGCCAAAACAGCCACGGATAAATTCCAGCACCCAAATTCACATCCTGGGGCGAAGCCTGTGCAGTTCAGCCGGGGAATGGGAGCAGAGCCCTGGCTGTGCTAAAGGAGCAGATCTCAGTTAGGGCATGCTTACTGCAGGATGTGTGGGGTGCAGAAAGCACTAGTGGGGACCCCATTGTCCCAGCCAGAGTGGACATGGCATCGCTGGGGAAGGCCAGGATGATTTACTCTTCCAGAACCTGACCAAGGGTGTGCAAGTGGAGATAAACAGCAGATCCACAGGGCCTTGGCTGCCTCATGTCTGCTGCATCCTGCAGCACCCACTGCCCAGCCTGTGACAGCTCTCAGCTGTGGATTTTGGGTGTCCCGCCTGAGCACTTCGTGCATCTCACCCAGGCCCCTATTGCAGGGCAGAAGAAGCTGGGGTCCCCATTGCACCAGTGCAGCCAAAGTGCTTGAGCTGAGCTGCTGCAGGTGGGCAGTGGAGAGAGGAACACTGTGGGATGGCCTCCTCAAATTCTGTCCCCATACCCTGAATCACCTGGATCTGCGGAGGCACTATCAGTGTCCCGAAGCCTGCCTGGCTCTGCATGGGGAGATACACCCAAGGTGGGGCAGAAGCTGTAGGGACCCAAGGGAGTCACAGTTTGTGTGGCTGCTCCTTGTCATATCCCCTCGGGACCCGGGAGAGGAGGAGGGCAGGCAGGGATGGTGGCATGTCCTGCCTGGAGGCTTTCACAGCAAGGGTGAGTCCTGGCTCCAGTCTTCCCTGGCAGATGGGAAATACTGGAGATAGGAAGCAAAGCCCTTAGAAGGAGGAACTTTCCTCAGTGGCAGCCAGCAGTCCATGACGGAGCTGTGACATCCAGCAATGGTGCTGCCCAGCTGCCTGCTGCTGTCTGTGGGCACCCTCCCAGCCTGGACTGCCCAGGAGCTGCCATGTCCCACTCTGGTGGCTTTGCTACCCTGCAGTGCCAATGTCTGAGGACAGCAGTGCCACACAGGGTAGGCAGTAACTACCCCAGCACTTCCAACAGCTCACCCAGAGACAGGCACCAGAGCTAGCTCTGGCCTAGTTTGGACATCCCCTCCCTTCCCCAGCTTCTTCAGGAGATGGAACAGGAAAACCTGTTAGTCCCCAGGGCAGCCTGGGAGTGATCCACTGGCTTTCGAGTTGGAGCAGTGACCTGCGTAAGTGCCTGCCTGGATCAGGGCCAGTGAGAGCAAACTCTGGCCATGAGGCTCCCTCAGAGGAGAGAGGGAGAGACCAGAGGCAAGCAGAGATGCCTTTCCAAAGCAGGCAGAGGAACTGCCTGTCAGCAAGGCTTCTCTGCAAAGAGGTGAGCACCATCTCTGAAAAACAACAGAACAAACACTGTGAGGAAGAAAAAAATAATGCTGGTTTCTAGAGCAGGGATTTTCAACCTGTTCTGCTTTGCTGATCTCCAAAAATATCCCACCAGAGATGTGAGTTCCTTTGTAGCAAACCCACACCACCTGGCAAGACGCTTCCTGGCCTCAGTTACTCTTCCTTAAAAGCAGCCACGGAGCCATGGGGATCCCCCAGCCACGAAAACTGCAGCTTCTGAGAGCACTGGAAACACAAACCAGGCTTGTTTACCCTCATGGGAGCCCCATGAAGTGGATTGCAGCCCCAAAACCCCAGGGCACGGTGTCGCAAGAGCAGTGCTTGCCCCACACCCACTAAGGAAGGAGCAGGAGGGCAGCCAGTGAAGCTGGGAAAAGCTGAGGTGCTGGGGAGCGCTGGGGACATGGCAGTTTCAAAGCCATGCTTCAGATGGGGTACTTGGTGTGGATTCTCTGGTGACTAATAAAAGGCCTGAGTTTGCAGTGGCAGGTCTCTTGGGGTGGGTGCTAGTGAGTGTCCCTCATCTGCTTAGCCACTTGTTTCCAAGACATTGCAAGAAGATATACAATCTCCCCCTCACATCACCACCAAATTTGTTCAAAATTGGTCCCATGGGTTTGCAACAATTAGAAAGGAATGAGCAGCAAAAATGGGAGAAAGGCTCCTTTTCTTTGGAAACCAATGTTGGACAGTAGCTAAAATAAATGCTAAAGGATGCGGGAAGGTGGAAAGGAAAGAAGTAGGAAGAGAATGATCTTGCTAAAATATCTCTTCTCTCCAAAATCTTGCCTATCACAGGTGTCTCCACTGAAGTAGGATGCCTGAGCATCCTTAACAAGTGGGGGACAGTCCTGAGATACAGATTGGTCCCGATGTCCCCAGTCCCATCCTTGTCCAGAATCTCAGAAATGCCACCCAAGAAAACTTGGCAGGGATCTTCCCTGTGTTCCCGTCCTGGGGCTAGGGGTGTGAACACAGACCCCATCAGCTCTGCAGCTGAGCTGAGTGACACAGGGCACACACTGTGACCCGATGGAGATGGCATTTCCCCCCATATCCCCTTTGCTTTCAGCCACTGATGCAAGGAGCATCCTTATAACACACCTCCCAGACCAGAGGAGCTCCCCTCAAGCCTGCACAGCCATGAGACGAGTTGGCCAAACAACCTGGTTGAAAATAAAAAAAAAAAACAAAAACAAAAAAGGCAAAGTCCGTTCCCTAATTCCCTCTCGTTGCACAAGCAGTGAGGGAGGCCGCACACCGGCAGAGCTGGACGGCTCCTTTGGCAGCGGCACAGATTTCGATCGGCTTGAAGCAATCATGAAAATGCAGCCTGAACTTCCAGTGACTCACCCAGAGAAGGGAAACTTCCTGGCTTGTGTGTTTGAGCATTTCTGGAAAAACTGCTATATTTGGCATGGAAAATAGGAAGGATTCCTCTAGTTGCTTGAAATGGGAGCAGCAGAAATGAGTCAATGGGCAGTTGAAGAACGTTGAACAAGGGCGCTCTCTAAATTATTCATTGTGATTGTCCACATTGTGTATTTTCCCCACAACAGGCTCAACAGTGACACTGACAATTGCTCCGACAGCCACCCCGGCACTACACGTTGGCTGTGTATCATTGACTATGGACATTACAGGCTGCTTCCCATCTGTTTACCAACAAACACTGCTCCTAAAGGTATGGCATTGTGCTTATCGCTACACGTTGACCCAGCGTGAAAAATCTGCCAATTTATATTTTCATGACATCAGTAGCTAGAAATGCAGTTCTTGCCAGCTTCAAACACTCTCAAATGTTTCATCTAGTATGCTGGGGGAAAAAAATGAGGGAACTGCTCTTCTGCAAATTACTGAAGTTGGTGGAGGGGGGAGCTATTTTGAGGATTTAAAATGCATTCTTCTCTCTCTTTTTTTTTCAGTAGTTGTCCAAATGGTTATTCAAACAGCTTGTTCATTAAAATCCTCAGTCGGTAAATGAAAATTGTCATTTTCAGATCATATTGTTATTACCTAAAGGAAAAAAAAGATATTAATAAATTACAAGAAAAAAAAATCAACAACTTTTCACGAAAAATCTGCTAAAAAAAGAGAGAGAGGGCAGCAAACATTTTCCATTGGGTGCAATGCCAACCGGCTCCTGGTTAGCGTATATTAAATTAAATATTCAATTTGGTCATGCACTGCTTTTATTGGTGGATTAAATATCGACAAATACGTCTAATGCAGAGAGATGCTTCATGCTGCAGCCTGGCAAATCCCATTGCAGCTCTGGATCAGTGCTTCAGGTGGGAAAACCTCTTCCTCTTGCCACTGTGACCCTGCAAGGCTGATGCCCAGGATCCATAGCCATTGCATGGGGGGCCCTTTCACCTTGTGACTTGCTGATGTCCGTTGTGGCTGGGCCAGCAGTGGGTGACCAGCACCTCTGCCATGATGCTGAGTGTTAGGCAGTGACCCTCTCCCAGCCACTGAGGCTTTGGAGCTGAGGGACCTCCAGAACAGGGAGTGGGACCATTGGATTTAACTTCTTCCAATTTCTCTGCTGAATTTATCCAGTTGCTTTTTGCCTGTAAATTTTTAAGCCACTTTGCATGCTCCCACAGCAAGGAGGCCACAGCTCGGCCGTGTCAGGACAGCTCTCCCTTCCACTGGAGTGGAGCTTGCTGCTTTCTGGTGGCATGTTCTTGTACAGGGAAGAGCCAAGGACTCACCTTGATCTGGCAGACTTCTTTCCTCTTACCCACTCAGCCCGCTCTTTCCAAAGGTGCTTTTCAGTGGGAACCACCTCAAGCAGGAGGGTTTCAGCCTGGAAGCAGTGGCCTCCTTCCCCTGGCTTTTCCCTGCTGGGCTGGAAGGTGGCCAGTCCCTCCAGAGCTCCAGCAGCACGGGGGCTAGCTGGGAGACGAGTGGAGAAGCACTCCTATCCCCAGCACCCCACATCTTCAGCCCACCAGAAGCCCCAGGCAGGAATGAGATATGCTGGCATCATATCAGAGAGAAGGGTCTTGTCTGGGGCTCTGCTTTGCCTCTTGAATGCTGCCCCTGGAGATTCGGTATCTGCTTGAGACTTCTGGTCCATCAATTATTTAATTCCCTCCAGCCATGTGGTCTCCAGCCCCGAGTGCTCATCTCCTCCGAGCGCACAGGCCTGCCTGTGGGGGGAGAGGGGTTGGGCACGGGGATGCAGAGCTGGGGCTGGGCAGAGGACTCCCACTGGGAAGGAAAGCAGAGGCACAGGGGACAGGTCCCACCAGCCGAAGTCTTGAGCCGAGCACTTGGGCCAGCACCTTCTTTCCCAGCCACACATTGGTTGGAGGCGTGGGCTCTTCTTCCGATCTCTGGGGATCACCCTGAGGAAATCACCTCCCTGCTCCATGCCTCACTTTCCCCACCTGTAAAATGGGGCTAAGGATTTCACAAGTGGTGTGAGCTCCAGTGGCACCCCAAACGTGCGTGCGAGACAGTGTTTTGCAATACGCAAGAGTGTGACTCTTGCCGCTGCTCGCAGGGGCTACACCACCATGGATGTGCTTTTAGTGAATCATGTAAGGCTGGTGGTCCCCGTTTGCCGCTGCTGCCCGTGCTGTCTCAAGCCAAAGCAGCACGGCATGGCACGGCACAGCATGGCACGGCACGGCAGGCACTGCTGGGTAGGCAGGACAAGCCACGACACGCGGGCAGGCAGGCGGCTGGAGCCGGGTAGGTGTGTCCCTGTTACCCAATAAATAACTCAAGCCCTAAAGCAGCCCATTGTAATTACAGGGGCCCCGCGCAGATTGAAAACGAAGAAGAAGGAGGGGAAAAAAGGAAATCAAGGTTCAGTTCTTCCCCAGGAGGTAGCGCTCCATGGGGAAAGCGATAGAGGGGAGCAGTGATTTATATCTCTCCAGAGGAATTCTCCTTTGCAGGGCCGCCCAAGGCGCCGCCAGGTTCAGCTGAGTTTCTCATCTGAATATGCATGAGCCAGTAATTAATTCTCTCTGATACTGATCCAGATTTGGGGTTGGTTTTGTGAGTGTGTGTGTGCGCGTTCTGTGTCCGTCTTCTCCCAGGTGTGCCAATGCACCGAGAAGGGATGAGACGAAGGAGCGGTGGCTCTCCACAGCTGTCTCTGCAGGATGATGGCCACTGACACTTGGTGGCCAGCTTGGGCAGACGCTGGTTGGGTGATGACTCCTGTGGGGTGGCTCTGGGTGGTGTCCTGCTGGGGACAGCGTGAGGAAGGGGGACAGAGAGCAGGGCACAATCGGGGTCATGTGCCTGGGGCTGGCCACACCATGGGGCAATCCCTGCCCAAACACACATCCAGCCTTGGGCACGTGCAGGAGGTGTTTTCCCTCCTCCAGCAGACATTGCAAAGATACCGTGTTTGCAAAGTGCTGGGAAGCGGCAGGGAGGGAAGAGAATCTGGACTCGCCTCTTCCCTCCCACCTTCCTCTCCCTCTCCTTTTAAATCTCTTCCATGCATCATTTGAGCAGTGGGATGGGAGCCCTGAGGAGCAAAACCCTGTCCCTGGCCCAAGGCCCAGGCCTGGGGCAGGATGTGGGTGTGTAAACGCCGTGCCATAGGCCCTTGCTCTGGGTCTGATCCACAGCTCGTAGTCACAAGCAGCCTTCAAACCAGGGGAAAACCAGAAAACGTTAATGAGAGAGAAACAACTGTTTTCCAGCTTCACCAAGCCCACACCCTAGAACACAGGTCTCTTCCTCCTGCCTTTGGAGCAGGTTGCCCCAATGGCCTCCTCACCCTTCCCTCGAGAGAAAGGCAATAATCAGCTTTCCTGCCTTTAAACTTTGCCATGGGGCTCCGGCCCTCTCTCAGGGATGAGTTGAGGTTGTTCCAACACACAGCCAGGGAAGGACAGGGATGTGAGTACTGGCACCTGGGTCATGGCATCAGCAGTACCGGCCCCTGGCAGCCAGGAGGAGATGCTGGATCCACTTCTGCTGTTGTGGGCTCCTTAGAACAGCCAGCATCCCAAACTGGAGGCTTCCCTGGTTCCCCCACAATGTCCCCACTCTGCCTGTAGCCAGGAGCTGGATTAGCAGCAGTGCTGGGGTATATTGCTCCCCTCCACCTGGCCGTGGCTCCTGACAGCAGCCATCAACACGAGGCAGAAAAAGGGCTGCCTTGGCACCACATGTCAGCCAGACAGAGCAGTGGCTGCCCAGAGCCACAGAGAAGCCAGTGAGCATCAAAGGGACCATGGTGTCATTGCCTGCTAGGGTCAGAAGATCTGGAGAGGTCACACTCCCTTTCCCACATCCTCCAGTCACAGGGGATAACTCCTGTAGAATGCTGTCCTCACTCTGGGGCTCCATGCAGAGGCCCAAGGACTATGTCATGTCCTGCCTACCACATCCAGCTCTGGATGCTGACTGGAGTGCAGAGGAGACAGACTCCCTACATCCATCTGAGGGATCCCTGCAATGTCTCCAGGCTTGGGAAGCAGCAGGCTGGGAACGGCCGGTGAGTCAGAGCCCTGTGTTGTAACGTGGGGGGCAGAGCGCGTGTCGAAGCAGGGATGGCCGTGAGCTGCAGTGCGGGGCCCGCCTGGGCCTTTTGCAATCCTCTGGGGAAAGGCGAAGTCAGTGTCTCCATCCCTTAATTAAAGTGTGCCACAGGGCCCCGCTCCCGCCTGTTTACGTGGTTCGTGGGGATGGACGGAGGAGCAGCAGCCCGGGACATGGGGAGGAGGGCGGCCTCATCAGCCTTTCCCTGGGCTGGGGCAGCCGGTGCTCTCGAACGCAGTCTCTGGCTCCCGCAGCCAGGTCTCAGCCTTGGCCCCACGGTCTCTCAAAGACACTTTTTGTACCCATGAGCCAGCTCCAGTTCTCTACACACCTCCCCTCCCTCCTGTGAGCGCACATGAAGCTCCTTCTCACCTCCCCATCACCCTCCATCCCCTCCAGCACTTCTCCTGAGAAAACGTCCACCAAGCCCCGGCCCCCATGTGCAACCCTTGCCCATCGAGGAACGGAAGGTGACACAGCCAGGATGTCATCTCTGCTGGCTTCACGTCCCGCATCACCAGCCTGACCTAGAAACACTACCACGTCTCGTGCGCCGGAGCCCGGGGATGCTGCAGGCTCATCCCTCTGTTTTTTCCAGAGCAGCTGAGTGACAGTCGCCCCTCCCTTGCCTCTCCGAAGAGCGTAATGAGAATTTCCTCCGAGGAGCAGCTTGCCGCGATGAAATAATCGCCCGAGCAGCACGATCTTCGCCGGGGATTAGCGAGGCTGCTACTTGCTGAGCTAGGGAAACGGCCGGTGAGGAGGGAAAACTCCTACCCTCCTCCTCCAGCACCTCGGCTCCTTTGCCAAAGCAATCGCCTGCCGCAGACGGAGCGAGGTCCCAGGCAGAGAGCTCAGCCCTGCAAACTTCTGTTCCCGATGCTCGGGCACTTTTGCAAAGTCCCCTTCCACCCTCCTCCTCCTCTCTCTGCTCCCTGCGGAGCCGCTCCCCAGCCCCGGCAGTCGGGAGGGGTGGAGAAGAGGTAAAGAAGCAGCTGCCTTTTACAGGCAACAGTTTTTGTTGTTGTTTCTTTTTGGACTGCTGAGGCATAAAGCGCCGAGCTGAGCCTGCTTCTCCCTGCCTTCCGCGCACAGGCACTCGCCAGCCGGTTATTCCGCTGCACGGAGGGACGGCAGCAAGGGCTATACATGGATTTCCGACGCGGAGTGGTTTAAGGCAGTTTTGCTTCCACTGCAGGCTTGTTTGTTTTTTTTTTTATCTCCAACCCTCCCCCCACCACCCCCCCGCCCCCTGTCCTCTGTGAGATCCTGGTGTGACCATCCCTTGAGGATTCCTAGATTCCGAATTTTCTTTCTGAAATATCCCACATCTCATTTTCTTTTTTTAACTCTTCCTGAAACGTGGGAACCCCAAGCCCAAAGGAGCATCCCTAGTTTGAGCAGAAGGCACGCATGAAAGACAAGTTACAGCAGAAGTGATTTTTTTAGGGGGGCTGGGCTTGGGTGGGTTTTTTTTCTTTCCTCTTTCGGACACATTTCGAGACGCGCCGGCCGCCAGCTCCCGGCTGGGCTGTGGCAGAGGGCGCTCCTGCCTCCAGCACTGCGAGCAACCTGCCCCAAACCCACCGAGTCCTGTCTCCGGGAATAGCAGCTGCCCTTGTCTCGAACACTCCAAGCGAGAGGCGTAGCCAGCAGCGACCAGAAATCCCGGTTTCCACAGCCCTCTCCTTCCCCTGAGTGCATGGAGAAGCTCTCGCCCTGCTCCCGCCCAGTCCTGCCACCAGGTCAGAGCGGGACATCCAACGTGAGAAATCCTTCATCCCCAAAAGGTCCCAACGCGAGAAATCCATCGTCCCAAAAGGTCCCTCCTGACAAAACGCCGGCAGTGCCCGACAGTCGTGAGCGGGGCACTGCTGTGTCAACAGCGCCTGTGATCCAAAGCGAGAGTTGCTCGTGGGGTCGCAGCCCCTGGGGCCGGGGGACGGCCAGAGCAGGGGGTGGCTGGCCCTGGCACGAGGTCAGTCCAAGGGCCGGTGGCCGCTGTGAGGTCTCAGCCGCCGCGGTGCTTCCCGCTCCCGCCACAGCCCTGCGGCCCTGACCCCCGTCTCCACGCCGCCATCCCCTCAGTGCTGCTCCCACGAGGGGCAGGACGTACAGACTGAGGAGAAAAACGCTCCACGGTGCGTCCAGGCACAGACCAGCCTGTTTGCGGTGCTACTGCGCTGAGTGGGAGGGACATTTTGTCCTGGAAGCGGGGCCCTGTCTCTGTGTCCAGCCGCCGGGCGCGTGTGGGGATGGGGCAAGGGATGCCGGCGCCATGACGCCTCGTGCCGCGACGCCTGGTACCAGGCGGTGTGGGGGCTACCATGGCTTCTCCGCAGCTCTCCTGAAGCCGTAAAAGGAACAACCCCGGGTCAGCGCGGCTCCTAGCAGCCGGGAGCAGCGCTCCCCCACCCGCAGCAGCCCCCCCCAGCCGACCAGCCCCAACTCCACTCCACAGCTCCGCCCCGAGCGGCCTCCGGGTTTTCAAAACCACTTCACCGCAGACAGACAGGCAGCTTAGCCAATAAGAAGCCGCAAAGCGTCAGCACAGCGTTCGCTTGGTGAGGCCGGCCAATCCACATCGCTCGATCCCTATATCCCGCCCTCCGAGGACAAGTTCTGCCTCAGTCTGACGGCCATGTTGAGTGTGGCAGCCGCTCTGCGCCGCCTGGAAGGGCGTTTTTCGCACCCCTTCACCCCTTGCTTCGCGCTTGCCGCACCGGGGGCCATTCGTGCGCGGCGCTGTCTCACCCCCGGGGCCGTTGCGGGCGGCGGAGCAGCTCCCCGGGGGCAGTAACACCGTGTGGTTGCCCCACGAAGGGCTCTCGGCGCCATCTTGAGTGTGGCAGAGCCCCCTCGCTCGCCGCGTCGGTGCCCCGTTACCCTGCGGCGTAAGGGGGGACAGATGTGGCCCCGGTGCCCGCGGGCGCGGTGCGGGGGGCACGGCCGTATATAACGGGAAGCTGCGGAATGAGGCGCACAGGGAAGTTCCTGGTGCGCCTCAAGCCCTGAACTGGCACAAGGTTGGGGGGGGGGAAGTAGAGGCAGCTTAAGTACGTTTTTTTACTGTAAAATAAGCAAAAGGGTGGGAATCCCGCATTTCTGCGCGGCAGGCTGGGCGGGCCGCCCCTCCCCGCTCCCCCCAGGGGCGGCCGCGGTTGTTGTTGTGGCCAAAGTTTCCGCGGGGCGCCGAAAACACAGTGAACGAGGGGGACTAGCAGGGTACCGAAGGGACGGAGCTGCCCCGGGACTACCGGCGGCCCCATGGGAGCGGGGTGGGGGAGGGCAGCGCCGGTTCTCCCGCATTACTGTTATTATTCTTATTTTTAACTCTTATGATTTCCCCTCCGCCCCTCCGCAGGCGCGGCGGGAGCTCCCCCCCTTCACTCCCTCCCTCCCGCCCGCCGCCTCACACGGCGGGAGGGGCGGGGCGGAGGCGGCGGGGGCGGAGGTAGCGCGGGGGGGGCGTGGCTCTGCTC
>VZTD01005605.1:1704566-1912349 GCA_013397725.1 Rhagologus leucostigma | reverse complement strand
TTGCTGGTCCCCAGAAGCTGCGCTGAGTGGTCTCAGCTGTGCAGCAACTCATAGCTGCTTCTTAGCTGCCTGTTGGTTAAGGCTGACCCTGGATGTCCGCCAGAGCTGGGACGGCTTTTTTTCCCGGCAGCTTTCTGCCCTTGCCAGGGAAGGGGGCCTGGCCCAGCCTGGGCTGGCTCGGGTCAGCTGGCCCCTCAGACCTCCCAATCCCCCAGTGCCCGTTTAACCGACCTTCCACGTGGTTTTAAATATGCAAATCGTGAGAAGCGTCATTGGTCCAAAAGCCCATCAATCAGCTCAGCTCTAACCCACTACAAGGTGGTTCAAAAATTATTACTGAGGAACCCCAGATCTGCATTGCAGTTGACTGTGGGGTTTTACAAAATTTCAGGTGGGGCTTACGGTCATAATATATGTCAGGATTTCTCTGCTAAATAGGCCAAAAAAGACTTCTTGTTTTAGAGAGACTTCAATACTAGTGTACTATCAGTTGCACATATATCTGAGATAGACAAGAGAGTATAATTTGCCGTATTTCAAGTTTTGGTGTGTTAAAATGCATAGAATGTGAGTTGGCCTTTGAATTTAGAGCACCTAAATGTGAAGATTCCTATCAGATGGGAACATCCCTGGTGATGATGGGACTGCTGTGGTCTGGTACCCTGTTGGTCAGAAACGTCTTGGCAAGTGACAGATCACAGAGCAGACAGTAAACTCCACAACTCTGATGCAGCTTCCTGTCTGCATCAGTTATTTAAATCACACTCTCTAACCCTGCCCTGCTTGGGTCATCTCACCTGAGACTTTTGAGTAAAACTAGGTTAAGATGTACTTGCAAGAGAAACATTTTGGAGATGTAGCTCACTTGCAGTGCATTAAATGAGGAAATTTAAAAGCCAGTGTGAATGAAGAAAATGGAAGAAAGGTTTCTGAAGCCAGTGAATAACCGAAGCAGAAACAGGGCACTGGCTGTAATTTGTACCTGGAACCTCTGAAAGCTGACCCCAGGGTTGCAATTGTAGAGCAGGTCTAACCCCTAATATGCTTGGACAAGTAAATAAGACCTTGCAGCAGTGAAAGTGCCTTATTGTGACTGTGCTTGTGGGAGCCAGTGTTTTTCTCAGCCAGGCTACACCTCAGTGTGTTCTCCTCAACATAAAGCTCTTTCACTTAGGCTTAGTTCCAGTGTACAAGATTTCTGTGTATTTTTAGCATGTTGTTTGTTTATCATCTGCCATATATTTCTTAGAGCAACAGCAGGGCAAGTTAAACATGGGGTCTCATGTCCAAAATAGCTTTTCTTGGAGAACACAAACAGTGCTTTTATACTCTCTGGTTAAGGTTTTTTTGGGAGGGAAGGGGAACTTTTCTAGGAATAATATGAAAGTGGATAATCTTTGAAACTGACACTCTACAGCTAAATCAAAATGTTTAGTTTTATGTCCAAAATAAGGAATTTTGGTGCAAAGGGTTACTTTAACATTTCTTTCTGTGGAGAGAAATGTCAATGAGCATGAATGTGTATGTAAACACACACAGAAGGTGGGTACAATGACTCATGCAGACAAAAGAAAAATTAGGAAAGCTGACAATGCAAGGGCTGGTATTTAAAGCAGGAGGGGTGTGTAGTGAGTGTTCTTGTAGAGTAGCCATTATTTATTAAGTAGAGGCAGAGTGAGTGGAGCTATACAAAAATATAATGAGACATGCTTCAAGGAATTTGCAGCCTATTACAAACTCAGAAAAAACCACTGCAGGCACATAAAGTACATTAAGTGCTGGTACAAGTTAGCAGTAGTGAAGGAATCTGGCTGAGGTCATTGTTGAAAAGCATTGTGAAAGGAATGAGTCTGGAGGAGGAGGAGAGGGGAAAGTCATCTGAGGTGAAATTCTTTGGAAGACTTAAGTGGACCTGACACCAGCTCCTCTGCGTGGGGTGAATTTTATCCTTGACGTTGGAGAAAGATGACTTCCCACTTGAAGAGGCAGTTGGGAGAAGGAGGAGAAAAGTGAGGCAGGTTGGACTGGAAGGAAAGGTTCTATGGTGGGAATTGAAGGAGCTTTTGAAGATCAAGGTGAGGGGAAGATAAGAAGGAAAGAGGAAATAATTTGGATGTATGGAACTACAAAATGACAACTGAGCTTGATTTGGAGCTAGTCAAGGAACACTGGTTGCAGACAGTACTGAGATGGTTTTTGGGAGCTGAGTCAATCCAGAGCATTCAATATCATAGGAAATGTAGAAAAATTGTAAATGAAACAAGAGTAGAGGAGGAAAAAGCTTTATTTAATTAATTCCTTACCTGGGTATTGGTTATCCTTGCTTCGGGAGTGCTATTGCTTAATTTAAAACAAGAATGATTATGTATGGCCTGTGTCATGGAGGTGATCAGAAAACAGAAGGGGACCTATTGCTGTGAGGTTGTCCAGTGATACCTTAAAAAAAAAAAATCTATGAATCCAGTAAGTATGAAGGAAGAAAAGGGAGGATCAAAGGTGCCGTGAAAAAGAAGTTGCTTATTAAATTGCCCAGAGAAGGAAAAAAAAAAATAAAGTGCCATCTGACTCTGAAAAATGAGCAGTAGCGAAGTAAAAGCAGGAAAGGCTATGTGCAGGGAGCTGACTCCAAGTCCCCAGGTGCCTCCCTTTGTTTATACTCTAGTTGGTTTTAACTAACAGAGAAGTACATCCTGGTGTGGGGGTGGTCCCGACACAGAACCCAAGGCTAGGCTTTGCTTAGCTAAGGGTTAGTGCTGACAATACTATCTTATCACAGCAAGCTGAAAAAAATTGCAATGGGACTTCCTAGTAGTGAATTTTAGGGAATTTTGCTGGTTTCTGGTTGCAAGGGACAAGAAAATAACAAATTGTGGCTAGTATAGCATGGCTATTGGGCAGGTTTCAAAGTAGCTGTGGTTTTAAACAGAACCTGATGAAGTAGAAGACCTTACCTACCCTGTAAGTTGTAAAAGAACCTCCTTGCACATTCTGCTTTTCCATGTGCACTGTGCACTCACTGGGGCTGCACACTCACGGACGAGCCAAGTTACAGGTAGCAGATGATCCTTGCTGCTTTCTACAGCAAACTAGGAAGAGAAGGGGCAGATGGTCTTCCTTCCAAGTCTTCAGATCATAAATTTCAGGAAGGAATTCTTTATCCTTTTTAAAAATTGTGCAAGAACATCTTCTGACCCTGGAGCTGTTAAGCTGTGAATGCCCAGCCTTAACTTTTGCAAGGTGAAAAAAGAGCAGCCCTGTTGCTTTTGGGTGTGATCTTTGGCTCTCCTGTGGCGTAACTTAATGAGTGTGGTAACACCTCACCTCTGCAGCCTGACCTTGCTCACCTTTTGTGTGGGGAACATCGAGACTTGGACTGAAGAACAGTGCATTTAGTTACAAATATAGGTAAACTTTGTGTTGTTTCCCAGATATCCGACTGCATTTCGGAGCAGGGAGGGAGAGTTTGCTATTATCTTCAGTTTCTGCATTCCCCAACTCCTCAATTCAGAGCAAGAGTTCTGGAATTTATGGCCTCCTACATTTATTTCATAACAGTGCAGATGCTGCTAAGTCAGTGAATTCAACCATCCTAACAGCATACTTGCTTTTTCCAGCTGTCTTTTCCAGGGATGCTCAGAGATCCTGTGGCCCTACTCGAAAAATATCTGTTGTTGAGAAAGAGTCTCAAAAGATTATTCATGTACCATGAGTAAATACTTGATGAAAGAAATATTTTGAAATATTTACTTGTATACCAGATGACTTTTCACCTGTTTAGCATGTTAGTTAGTGTGAATATGCCTTCTGTGTATCTCCTCAGCAAAATCTAGTTTAGAACATTCCACATAGATCTGGAAAGAGAAACCTGCAGTTTGGGGAAAAAGATGTATCTGTGGACTGCTGCCCCTGCCAGTTTTCAGGAGTTTATTACTCTTGGGGGAAAGCTTAATAGTCTGTTAATTGAGAAGACAGAAGATCTTTTACACTTGGCTGCACACTATTATTAGGAGCATAGCAATAAAGGGAACAAACCTTAGCCCACATATTCAAGTAAAAATTTGCAAAGTAAGTTTAACAAGATAATGATGAATTATCCACGCTACAATGTGTAGCAGAGCACAAAAGGGCTAATAGCAATAAAAGCATTGATTACTGACAGGGATTCTGCTCATTTTTACTATTGCCATAGACAAGGTACTTGTTTCTGGTGCTTCTGACTTAATCCACAGGTTGTGGAATTGCAACTCCATAATGTCATGGCAAGGTGGAGTCCAGCCTAGCTTGCAGAAAATTACTAATTTTTCCAAATCTCACCACTTTTTAAACTTTGGATCCAGACAACTAGATCAAAGTGAACACTGAGCTCCTGGGAGGTACAGAACAGTTTGTTCTGAGGTTTTGCTTGCTTTGTGTGCAGGCGAAACTGCTGCTTTTCAGAGGGTGGTCTGATGGTGCTGTGATTCACATGTAGTAGCAGTGGTACCATGACAACTTCAAACTCAGCCGTGCTTGTGAATTTCATCTCCCAGTGCCAGCCCCATCTTTTATAATTCCCATGGTGGCTTTCTTGGTGGTTTGTTGGGGTTTTTTTAATGCTGCAGTGTCACTCTGAACTGTTCCTAAGGTTTTAATGTAAGTTCTTATTGTCCCAGCTTAAACAAAGAAAAGAACACATCATTAAATTTGCGAACACTTCTGGGGCTTATGTTTTTATATCAAAGCAAGTTATGGCTCTGTAAACAAGAAATGATTTCATAAACTCTGTTGTGATTGATTCTTATCAAGTTAAAGGAAGTCCAGCATGAGGCTGTGCTGCAAGTATGGAGTCCCCGAAATTTTGATCTCAGGCATTCTTGTGAGTCGCTCCTGGTTCTTGCATGCGGCTTTGCCTGGCCAGGGCCTGAGCCTGTGTCTCTGTTCCACGGAAACCAGAGGTCTCTTGCAAAAACAACTGTGGGCTTTTGAATCTGCATATCTAAATCCAGTGTGTTCCAAATGAATCTGCATCCCTTACCACTTGAGAGAAGATCTTTTTTAAAGCCAAGTTAGGAGCACTTGCACTGGGGAACGTAGGGAACAAGCAAGCATTGCAAAGGAGGGGTAATATATCTTTTTATGTTTTGTTTTAATCAGATCATCACCTGTTTTTGTAGACAAGCAATTGGTTCCAGGACAGAAGGCAATGATCCAGTGGAAGGCACAGCACTAGGGTCTGCCTCCAGAGCCTGCAGCTGCTCAGTCCCGTGCCCCGTGCAGCCCTTTTGGGAAACAAGGTGTCTGCAGGAGCAGTGGGCAAGCATTCATAACATGCATATTTTTAAAACTTTATGGTTTGCTGAAGAAGCTTCTGTTTATGCATCTATTTAAAAAAAAAGCCAAAAAACCTCAGGGCTTCTGTGCAGCAGGGGTTTGCATCTGGCATGATGCAACAGCTACATTGTAGGGAGCAAGGATTTTACCAGGAGGGGGATTTTAAGTCAACTCATTAACTCCTACTTCTGCAAGCACACGGGTGTAGGTTAGAGCAGAGGAACATCCTCTGTTGCTGTACCACATTTGTGTTGACCATTAGGTTATTTCCAGCATTGTCTTCTGTGAAGTTGTTTGTTTAAAAATACTTATAACAAGGGCTGTTGGTGCGTGTGGCAGGGCTCTGGCACCAGGACAGGCTGTCACTGTCCCTTGCCTCCCTCATGGCAGAGCTGGTGCTGCTCCCGAGCCACCTCTGCTCCCTGTGGAGATGATGGGACAGGACTGGCCATGAAGCCCCACCATGCTGGAGTGGCCCTGTGCTACGATGGGAGTAGGAAAAATAGTGTCTGTTGTGCACTCAGATGAGGAAAATCTTGTTGTTCAGGAGGAGCACAGGCTAGGGGCCCAGGCAGGGCATTTGGTGGTGGCATCTGAGAGCTATATATATTCCAGACATCTGGAAAATACATGGAATTTGCGTACAAGATGTGCGCTATCCCCTGACATCCTTTTGTAAATCCAAAAATGGAGGGCAGGAGGGAACAACCCCAAGTTGAAGATAAGGAACTTTTCAAAAGTTTCAAAAGCATTTTTAAAAAGCAGATCTATTGTGCCTGCTGACAAGTTCTGACTAGCCTGAAGTCTCCTCATACAAATTGTGTCATCTCTGCCAAGAGCTGAGATTATTTTGGGCCTGCCTGGATCGTGTCAAAGCCATTTGCACCCTCTTATCCTGGCACCAAGTGTGCCGATGTTCTGCTCTGGCTGGGTCATGCTGCTGCTCTGACCCGGTCAGGGGTGATGCACACACTAAAACCAAACAGGTGCTGGGTGTGGGCACTTCCTCCTGTCCTGGGAGAACAGAAGAACTGTGCCATGTCACAGGAGAGGGCTCTGGAAGCCAGGACTCTCAGGGGCACTTGGGCATTCCTCAGAAAGGAGGAGATGGGGCGTGAGGAGAACACTTCTGCTGATGGCAGCTCTCCCCCGCCAATGACTCAATAAAATCTGGCAGCCAGCTGGATCACCACCAACACAGAGTCTTGAGGTGTTGCTAGGACAAAGTAAAAATACTGTGACTGGTGTGGCATCTACACTGTGCCCACATCTACGAGCTACTCAGAGTCAAGGAGGTCTAAGGAAATGTGAACCTGCTAGAGCAGTCGTGGAGAGATTTGGAGTAAGACACTAGCACAATACAGGAGACAGTGCACAAGCTGATGCTGGCTTCCAGCTAAGGGTTCCACAGCCCTTTCTCTCCTAGACCAAGGTATGCCGTGTGTGGAGAAATGGCAGCACAGCTGGTCATCAGTGTCACCGTCTCAGGGGGAATCTCAGCCACTCCACAAACCAAGCACGTGGCAGAGACTGAAACATACCCAGCGAAGAGAGCGGGAATTTCTGAATGCCTGAAACTGCTGTTCTTTTTTCACGTTGGTGAAACTTAAGTCTGCACAACTGCGTCTGCAGAGAAGCATGAAAAGTCCTCGCAAGGAAAACTTGTGATAACAGTTGGCGTGTGTCACAGAGCAGAGATGCCGACAGACGGCTCCTGGGAAGGGAATGGGAGCACCACACGGGAATAGCAACATCTGCCCACCAGGAACCAAGATCTGGGGCCATGTTTTCCAACAAATGAAATGAACTGACAGAGTTTGGGCAGCTGCCTCTGTGAATGGGGAGCCTTCAAAGAGTTGCATCTCTCTCCTGCAATTTGACAGCCCAATCATGTGTGACTCCTGGTGGCTGATCTTTCCTCAAACATTTGGTTTCCATCCCTGCAAATGGACTTGGTGCTCTGATAGCCTGCCAGCTGTTCAGTTTTAAGGCAACAAACGCTTTGCAAGTACTATTTTTTTACGTGTGCTCGTTTCAGTATGTTCAGATGTGAAAGTACTTAACTGCATAATGCCCCAGATGTCTGAAGGCCTCTCAGGGATGAGAGCATGCACTGGTGATATTGTAGCCTGGAACAGTGCTTTTTGTGTGCATTAGGAATGACTACAATTAGCAATATTTAGGGCAGGAAACCACCTACCCGGAGAAGAGATCAACTACAGACAGAGCCATGCACAATAATTCTGAAAACCAAGCAATATTTGACATCCAGATAAAATGAAGATAAGTCTGAAACTCAGCCACTCAAAAAACAAGTTAAAGTAGGTCAGTGAGTTTAGACCCAGCACTGCAGTTTGAACAACTCACAGAAAGTATCTGCATATTTTTCAAAACATAGGCACTGCCTAAAGCCATTGCTTTGCAGCAGGTCCAGAAGTCGACTGAACATCCAAAAGCCTAATCCAAGACCTTCCAAACTGCAATAACATCAAAAATGAGACTAAATCATCAACCTTTTTTGAGAAGTGTTCAGTCAGGGGAAGAAAATTTAAAAGGGTTAAGCTTCAGCTGACACATGCCCTACTTCTCATGTGAGCTTACTAGGAACAGCCGTAAGAATACATCTCTGTGAGAGCAAGCCAAGCATGAACCTTGGTTTTGGCCTTGGAGTCACACTGTTATGGGCCGTCCTGGGGCTTGTGTGGGGTCACAATACTTTCTCCAGCTCAGTCCTGCCCACCAGCTGCTTCGTGCAAGGGCAGAGCCTGCCCACAGCCAGGGCTACCACAAACCTGCCCTGTGACAAGGCTGATTCACTGTTAGACTGTGGAGAAGGAAAGGCAGCAAGTGTTCAGCTTCCCCTGGGCAGCGTAGGTGAGCTCCAGGGTGATAATGGCTCTCTCAGCAGGCCACCCAGAAATGGATCAGGTCGGGACAGTCCTGTCAGAAACAATTGCACTGGTCACCTTTAGAAAAACGTGCAGCAGGATTCGTGCTTCCTCTCCCAGATCCAGTGCTACTAATAAAAATAGTTAATGTTAGCTTGTTACTGGGGAAGAACAGCAGCATCGGCCGGTTACTGGAGCTGGCATGCAACTTCTCCATTTTTGCTTTGGTATTTCCTCTCTCCTGAAAACATAGAAGCTTCTGGTTCTGGCACGCCATTTCTCTGCAGGTTTGCAACACATACTGTGAGACTTCATTTAATAAAACTAAAAAAAATAAAAAGAAAGAAAAATCACCCAAGCCAGAATAAAGTGACACCAACTAACTGGCTAGAAACCTTAATCTCTCTTGATAGCACAGGAAAGCTTGTACAGACTTTCACAGTGAATGACTCAGGTTGGTATTTAAATTTATTTGAGAAAAAATCACCCTAAAAATATAAGTGAAGACTGATGCAGTTTTCTAGGTTAGGTCTGCCTTATTTAGTGAGCCTCATTACATGTTCAATGACATAAAACCAGGTGGCAGTTGACACACTAAACCAGTCTAAACAGGTCACAGTCTGCTCCAATGTCAATCATTTGCCTGGGGTCAGGAAGTAAAAGTAGGCCATGACTTCATTTCTAAAAGCATCAGATTCGGTTTTGTTCCTTGTTAGTTTTGCTCAACTCCCATGTTGAAGTGCAGTGGTCCCATCCATCCTGTGGAAGCAGCTGAACCTGAGGCTGTGTCTTTGTAGGAATCCACTGCACAGGTTTGCTGTTGCTCCTCGCTGGGCAGTGTCCACCCCTGCCTTTTCCGGATGCTGAAAGGGTGGTTGTTTGTTATCCCTCTTGCCTTGAGCAAAAATCATTACAAATTTCACAGAGCAGCTCTCTCAAACAGCTCGTTCTATGTGTGCCAAAGGTACACACAGTCATGAAACACAGTTACTGGGATAAAAGTCTTGGCTAATAGGCTGGCATCAGGATCTTTCCTTTGGTTCACATCAGCTGATTGATACCTCTGGCGCCTCTCATTTCAGTTAGCAGGGTAATTACAATAACATATCTTCTTGCTGAAACAGAGTTTCTGAAAATATATTATATACAGCAGCAAGGAAAGGCTGATGCTGTGGAAAAAACCAGCTTTTGTAAAAATGCATTTTCTGTGGAAAAAAGGCATATGCTTATTTCAATGGACAATAGTTAACAGTGCAATCCTACCAGGTCGTTCCTTGCTTTCCTATCTCCAAGTAGTAGCACCATAGGAAAAAAAAATTATATTCTTTGAAGTACGAAAAACCAAAATACAACATTTTACTTTCTTTTCACTTCCAATACAGCTGTAAGGTCAGAAATTAGAGAGCAGGGTCTTCAGTGCTATGTTAAAGTGCAGAGAAAGCAGCAGTAGGTCAGCAGAGAATTGGCCCGGGAGTTTTGCACTGGGGACATACCGCAGCCTGAGTCTCTTTTAGTGTGCAGCACCACTCACACTGTGTGATACTTCATCATGTCAGTGGTGCTTTCACCAGGTATTTTGGAGGCTTTAGTAATAAAAACATAGGCAACTGCTGAATCAAGTGAAAATTCATCACAATCCTTTTAGATAAGATGCTGTAGGACCCTTGACACAAGTCTTTCAGTGATAAATTTCTATTGTGTATTAAATAAAATTACTTAGGATCATATTCCAATTTTTAATTTCAGGCAGCTGTGTGGATCATCAACATTCCTAAAGGATCTGAGGTAAATTCAATTACTAAGAAATGTTTCACCTGATATAGAAAAGTTGAGTGGTGTGCATTACATTATTAGATGTTTGTTTATTGATTTCTGAGGGGTTATCCTATTATAGTTTTTTAATCTTTCTAAAGACTGCCTCAGGTTTTTTAGAAGCTTTTTGGGTTTGAACAGCCACACTGAAGGAGGGATTTATTTGGTCTTAGTGCGAGAGAAAAAAATCAGCATTTTAAAATTTGTCATGTGTTGGAAGCTCAGATTTAAATTTGAGAAGGGTCAAATCTGGGTTAAATATTTTAGATGTACTTCTCAATAGAAAAGAGTGAACAAGAAGAAAAATTCTGAGACAGGTCATGAATGGAAAAGAAAATATTGCTGTGCAAATATTAAGAGAGAAATGTGCTGGAAACTAAGATGGAAACTTTCTAAACTCTGATACTGACGCATAAACTGGACTTTAGTGGTATCTTCCATTAATTGTTGCCTGTATCATAATTCTGTGTGGACCAATAATTTCAGTATAATATGATAATACTACTTCTTTTAGCCAGTCATGTGGTCTCTTTTCTTGTGGCTGGTTCAAAGTACAACTTTACAGACCAGAGACCAGACAAAAATGAATTATCCAATTCCGTATGTCTGTATACAAACTTGAGACAGAGTCATAAGCAGTTAAAAGTAAAATCCAAGTCCTGAGATCTCATAAGGAAACTTGTGCTTCACAGATGCATAAATACATCCTAGTTTTGCCAAGTAATGTAGTAGTAGTGCTTGTCATTAGATGGTAAAATATATATGTGATCTGTTTTGTTTGGTTTTGGTTTGGCTATGGTTTATTTATTTGCTTGGGGTTTTTAAGAGCACTTTTTAGACTTGTTTGTGAACCTCCAAAGCAGGCTAAAGTTGGTTGTGGGAATATTTGATGGAGACTGCAGACTAAAGTGAGATTGTTTTCCCAGTGGAAATGTTGATTACTCATTTTTCTTGTTTTCCTTCCTAGGAACTCTCTCCAAGGTTATGTATTTTAGGATCATAAGTGTAATTGTATCCTCAGAGCATATCAGTTCAGTTTATGCAGGGAGCGTCATGGCATGTGTCATACGAATTCACTGGTCAAATGCTATCTAATGCTGGTCTGCTTTAGTTCAGATTATCAGTAGTTTGCAAGTATAAGACTATGATCTTTGTTGTCCTTCAACAGATATCTAAACCAGAGATCATCAAACCTTCTTCTCAATTATCCTGCTGCAGACCACATAGGCTCCTTAGTGACAGAAACAAAAAGTACTCCAATTTATTGAGTTTGTTGTTCTGCAGAAATTAGTAGTGCTGTGTTTTAAGTTACAGAACAACTGGAAAATAACCAGTCATATTCTATGTACAGATGCACATTTCCTAGGATAAAACTGAGATCTCAGCCTTATAACCACAGCTTAGCATCTAACACTGAGAAATCAGGATAAGTTTTAATAAGGTCTTTAATAAAATTGAAGGTGTGTGTTAACAGAATGCCATAGCTTCTGGAAGTATCACAGCTGTACATATTTTCAGAGTAAAGTATTTTTGGCTTAGAATAATATAATTGAAGTATAAGGAAGAAAGACTGAAAAATTTTTCTACTGAAAAATCCATTTTTAGCTTCAAAGAAACTTAAACAGAAGAGGTAGAAAACATTAGGTCACTGATGGCCTTCTCCAGAGCCCTTAGAAGTCAATGGGAAGTGCTGGATTGAATGCAATCAACCACAGCAAATGTGAAAGCTTGGTATGAAAATGCCCTCATAAGCAAAGAGATATGATGTCTGATGGTTGTGCATGCCAGAAAATTACTTTCTGTGGGGATTCTTAAAAACATTGCTTTTTCCAAAAATAGATGTAAAGAACATTGCATGCTATGTTTTATACCTATTTTCCAGAGTCCAGGCTTTTAATTGAAGCCCAGTGATTCACTTAAGAGTGAGGAATTCTAACATGTGTTCACATATGAATTCTTCACAAAACTGAAAAACTACCTAAGTTTAAATTACTTTTATGTATTCAGGCAGTCTCCTGAAATGCATTGCCATTGTGGGCAAGTTCCTGTAACTGTTATTGAACCAAGTTACTCTTTATTTCAGTTCACATTGTGTTAGTATTTCATTTCTAGAACTGGTTTAAACCTACATATTGTGTTGTATCTAGTAGCAAAATGTCCAATTAAGCAAAGGGAGTGAAAGAACCAATATTTACATTGACAGAGGAATGCAGGAAAGTTTCCTTCTTGTAATACTTTGCTGTAGTGAGTTTTATTAACCTTTTATTTCGCTGTTGTAGCCAGGTGACACTGGTTGTTCACTGCACAATCTAAATTAAACAGCAGCTGGTTGGCTCCCACATTATTCTGTATAAGTATTTCAAAATTCATCCTGGTGTATCACTTTCCATATGTTTCACACTGAATTTTAAGCAGAGGAATGTCTGTCTCAGCCTAGCTACTTCCAGTCACACCTTCCCAGTATAGAAAGTCCTGGTTAATAATTTAATCACGAATATACTTTTCCTAGATCTCCACAAGCATTGGCATTTGCTGTTGTTCTTCCCAATTCTTTAGTAAAAAAAAGAAAAAAAAGTGGGGGAGGGGAGGTGGGGGGGGGAGGGAATTTGTCCCTACTTAAAAAATTCTGTGAGAAGCAAAACCATAGCAGCAACATTCAATAGCCAGCAAATATCCTGTATACTAGGGGAAAACGCATTCTCTTTTTTTTTTTCTCCTTAAAAAATGACGTTTTTAGTTTTTACAGGTTACTCTTGCCCTGATTAGACATAGATCTTACTGAACTCATTGAACATACACAGTAAGATCCCATTTATCAAGATTACAGCTGAAAGCTTAGAAAATGGAGGATTTTATTAAAGTCAGCAGCAAAAGGCCAGAAGTGTCTTCGTGCTCCGCAGGCAGTGGGATAGTGAGCCATGCTGTACAGGTGAGAGCGGCAAATATCTCTTCCCTGTTTTCTGTTCAATGTGAACACGCTCCTATCTGCTCCTAAACCCACAGCTTCAGGTTTTTCTGTTTCAGCAGAATATGTAGTATAGCTGTGGCTGATATTTTCTCATGCTGTCTCATGGTTTTTGTGGGCTTTCAAGGCTATTCAGCATGAAAGTAAATTATGAAGCTTTTCCTGGAAGGGTGTTTCTTTTTCCCAGGGTTACCTGTGTCAAGTAGCAGATTAATTTGAAGAGGCAGTGGAGCCATCGTAGCTAATTTGAACAATGAGTGAACACTTTGATTGTTTCTTGTTCTTCTGATGAATCATAAAATTATTTAGGTTGGAAAGGACTTTAAAGATCATCTCATTCCAACCCCCTGCCATGGGCAGGGACACCTTCCACTACCCCAGGGTGCTCAGAGCCCCATTTAACCTGGCCTTGAATACTTCCAGGGATCCAGGAGCAGCCACAGCTTCTCTGGGCAACCTGTGCCAGTGCCCCACCATCCTCACAGGGAAGAATTTCTTCCTAATATCAAATCTAAATCTATCCTCCTTCAGTTTGAAGCCATTCCCCCCTGTCCTGTTACCACAAGTTCTTGTAAAAAGCCCCTCTCCATCTCTCCTGTGGGCTCCTTTCAGGCACTGGAGGGTGCTTTAAGGTGTCCCCGAAGCCTTGTCTTTTCCAGGCTGAACAACCCCAACTGTCTCAGCCTTTCCTCATAGGAGAGAGGCTCGAGATGCTGAGGGGTCTGTGACTGTGCAGCCCAGGTGAAGAGAAGGTTCAGGGGGTTCTTGTCAATACATTTAAATATCTGGAACAAGGTACAAAGAAAACAGTGGCAGGTTGTTTTCAACGCTGCCCAGTACCAGGACAAGAGGCAGTGAGCACAAACTGAAGCACAGGAGGTTTCCCTTCAACAGAGCAGAAGCTTTTTTATTGTGAGGGTGACATAGCCATGGCACAGGTTTCCCATTGAAATTGTGGAATCCCCATCCTTGGAGATATTAAAAATTCTTCTGGGCACAGTACTTGGCAGTCTGCTCTAGATAAACTTACTGTTTGCAGCCTTCTTATAGTTAAACTTTGGAAGTTTGGGGTTGTTTTCCCACAACAGATCCCATACAATAAAATAAAATAAGATAAAATACAGATTTTCTTTTTTTTTCATTTCTACAATGGACTTTTCTGATTTTAATTTTTCTCAGTTATTAAATTAGCAGTATTATAGTTGGTCTATCAGTCTATGAAATTTCAGAAATGAAGCTTATTCAGCTGCAGGTCTGTTACATCAGCAGACACAATGGCAGTACAATAGTATCTCTTCTTGGGATGCAACACGATTCCTGAGCTTGATGTGTAGCTTGCTGAAGATAAATGGAGAATGCCCACTGAGTTTATTCAGACCTGAATGGGAATCTGAATTAAATTCAATGCACAGAGAAAGATAACATTTCTTCTTCTTTTTTTTTTTTAATCTGCAGGACTTGAAATTCATCTAACAGCTTTGCCCACTGAGTAAAAGTCACTTTTCATTTAGCAGCTTTTAGGTGCATAGCCTTAAAAAGAATATAATTTATTTTATCATCACTGGTTAAATTACTTAGCTTATGATCCTTCTGAATATGAATGTAGAGAGTCTAGTTGTTAACTTTCTCACAGTATTTCACAAAAATTTAGCATGTATTTCATGTGTCAGAGACATCTAGACTGAATGTTTATTTTTTTTACCTGAGTAACTTCTGAGTAATTTGTAAAAGACGATAAACACTGAAGTTAGAGTCCGTAAAATACCATGGCATAAAACTGCCAAGCTCCTCATTACGAAGTTCAGCTTTATATTTTTGATACATGTCTAAGTTCCATAATGATTTCAGTCTACAGATTTGAAAATGCCTAGAAGACTTTATCAGCACCTTATCTGTTTCAGTGCATCCTATGTTTTGCTTAAATATGTCTGCCTCAGTTGATATACTGCCTAAAGGCCAATAGAGTAGTTTTTCATCTGGCACAATTTCTAAAATTTAAATCAGGAAAAGACCTCTTCTGCATTTTCTGTCAACTTTAGAAAAAGTCTATAGAAGAAATTACATAACCTAGATTCACAGTTACAAAAGGATTAATAGTAATATTTTGTATTCAAGGG
Organism: Rhagologus leucostigma; assembly: GCA_013397725.1. Taxonomy (NCBI): domain Eukaryota; kingdom Metazoa; phylum Chordata; class Aves; order Passeriformes; genus Rhagologus; species Rhagologus leucostigma. The sequence goes on along the minus strand of VZTD01005605.1, from coordinate 1,897,257 downwards.
GACAAGTGAGATTGGTGTTATATAATATTTCAAAGCTGCTGAACAAAGCAACTTGATAATGGAGGTAATATGAAGTGAAATATCCAAGATTTAAAGAAACTGATGGAATAGTGTGGTTACAGTCACCACGAAGGCTGCATCTCTGGAGATAGCCTTAGAAAGGAACTAGGCCATCAAACTGAAGCTCTCAGCTTCATCTTTAATAGATAAGAAGCTCGTTTTGCAAAAATCAGTGTAGCACAGTTAAATTTGGGCTCTGGTAATTACAGTGGCTGAAGGTCCTCTGTTAGGGATCTCTTTTGTGCTTTCTCCTATTTATCCTTGCACTGCCCTGCTCTCCTGCCCGTCTGCCTTTATCTTTCCACCCTCCAAAACAACACCTGAGTTGACTAGTTAGACATGGCACCCAAGAAGGCCCAGTAAGGGGCATCATTATCTAGAACAGTAACAGCTAAGCTGTATGGAGGAACTATCAAGAGCAGTTTCAGTTTTTGCAAAGGTTTTTTTAAACTGTTTTTTTCAAACACCTTTTAATAATAGATTTACATGTAGCTTATGGGCTCTGGGATTTTAAGCCTAGTGTGGTCAGGAAGAACTAATGAAGTTTTGGAACCTATCTACAGTACTAAAAACTCTGCAGGTCCTTAAAAAGAAGGACTGGGTGTCATAATAGCTACTGAGCCCAGAAGAACATAAAGCAGAGAATGTAGAAGAATTACAAAGGAAGATCAGTGCAAAAGTGAAATACTGAAAACCAAAGATAGAAAATATGTGGAAAAATCTCCAGAGAAGGAACAGGCATACTGCTTCTGTTGCTGCCTCTTCCAATAAAAAAGAATAATAACCATTTTTTACTTGATTTCCACATGACAAGATGACAAAAGAGCACTTGGAATGACCATGACAAGAGCCTATGTGCCCCAAACCCTTACTAATTCATTTATTGATTTTTTAGAAAAAAAAATCTAGCCTTTTATATGTCTGGTAAATGTAAATCAGTGACTTGAATTAGCAGGTGCTTACTCTTATGTGCATACAGAGATGTGATAGGCTTAACTAGGGGGATTTGCAGCCTTATTACTTTTTATCTCATTTCGAAAAGTATAAATTGGATGTTGAAACTGCAGTGAACCTTATTAAATACCTTCCCTATCCCCACTGGTTGCCTTAAGTGCACAGTAGTTCTTTTGTGTTGCTGCAAGAGGGATGAAAGATTTAGAAGCTCAAACCTGTCCAAAAGGCAGCAGGCACATGCAGATCTGGAGAGGGTGCTTTCTCATTTGTAACAATGCCAACACTTTATTGTGATGCCTTGGAAGCATCTCCAGGTATTGATTCTGGAAAAGGTTGGCACGGGTTCAGCCCTAGTGAAAGCAACAGAGTCAGCTTATCCAGCTTGCTTTTGAGGACTTCAGCCATCTATCAAGTGAGCAGGTTTTGCATATCTGGATGAGTAATTCCTGTACAGCAAACTGTACAGGAACGCTTAGCTTAATCTCACTGCTACTAATCTAATAGATATTTCACAGTGAACACTTTTTTTTTTTCCCTTCAAAATGGATGTTCAGTGACTTCTTGCTTTGGGATTCAGGTTTCAACTTTAAACAACTGATTTTTATTGCCAGAGAGACTGTCAGCCCTTTCATTGTCAGGCACAGGGACTGTCACATGCTCCTCCCATTGCGCCTGTGGATCTTTTCCCTTCTCCGGCTCATGCTGCGTAACCTCCTTTCCCTCCTACGTCACAGGCACTGCAATCCTTTTCCTTTTCTGTTCCCCGTCCCTCAATAATCTCCTGCTAACGCACCAGCTCTCACTAAGAGAATAAGCCCTGCCAAGGCTCAAGCAGCTTCCTGAATAATACCACATGATGGGAGATTACATGCTTAAAATATAGTTCAGTCTTAGCGTTTTCTTTCTCGTTGTAATTCGAGCCCTTCCTTGTGGGCTGTGACATGTCTCAAATCCCTGCCTCAGGCCTATAACCCCGTGGCCTGTTTAGGATGATCTGACTCCATACTGGACTTCCCACGAGTCTCCAGGTTGCTGGGAGGCACATGTCTCCTGATGTGCCCTCAGCTGTCACAGATGGCTCGTTACCAGTTAAGATATAGGCTTCAAAATAAGGCTGTGCCTTGGTGCAGCACTTAGACCCCCCAAAATTGCAAAGTCCTAAGCAAAACAAGTTGCATTTTGCAGTCTTCCAGCCCTAAAATGCAGCTGGTTATTCACCTTCTTGTTTACTTCTGTCATGCTGTGCATGTGTATCTATGTGTTCATGTTTATCTAGCTGGGAAACTCACAGCGCTTTCAGTGAATATGGGAAGTATAAATCTTTACACAACGTTGCTGGAAATACAGCCAGCAGGTTGATTGATATATGTGAATATCTTATTATGCACTGAGAATGGGGTCCCTGAATATCTGTGTCACACAAACTCTAAGTTTGTGTGCAAGTACTGGGGTAGACAGGTGCTGTTTTATAAATTCTTTTAGTACTGAAACAACTTTAAAAATTGGATAAAATGGTTCTTTTCATCTCTTACCATTTTTAAACTGTTGCTTTTACCTGGACTCTGAAGCCTGGCAAACAGATACTTTGGGTTGCAGAATTCTGTAGTAAGGCTTTGATGCGTCATGCAGTCAGAGATCCATAAAACACTATTTTCTTCTTCTGCAAAGAATCTCATATGGGGTTTTTTGGGGTTTTTTGTTTGTTTGATTGGTTTTTTTTTTTGGTTTGGTGTTTTTTTGTTTTGTATTGCTTGTTTGGTTGTTTGTTTGTTTTACTGAAATTGAGTTATTTAAGAAAAGCAAAGTTATGCAGGATGTCTGAATCCACTATGTGTTCTCTTGCACAACTTTGAGAGGGGTATTTTGCTCTGTGATATGCTAGCTGTAAAATGAGGGTATTAGTTCTTGCCTTCTTTAGTAAGTTTATTTGAGGCAAGATAAATGTGAAGGGATAATTATACATGATTACTATGATAACACTGTTCTTTTTAATGTATGTTTTCATGCAAGACTTCCTAAAAATCTTGTTGTTATTTCGCTGAATCATTCATTAGCCCTTTCTCCGTTAAACTATGGTCTTTTTCACTTTTTTACAAGACAGTATGGTTTTACTGACATAACTGTCTTTCTGGTGGGGACTTTCCACCACTGCTGAATTGAAGGTGAGAGAATAGGTTTCTTTCTGAGTATGCTTTTCTTGGCAGGCTCATGTGGATACGATCTTGAATTACAGAGAAGAGTCTTAGGGCGGAATTAATTTTCTTTTTATTTGGCTATCTAAAAATTTGCTGTCCAGTCAAAGTTAATTGTGCATCTAAATATTTTCTAGTGAGTACTGAAGTCAGCTGTCAGTCTTCCTCATAGTCAGGTTGTGCTTTTTGAGTCCGCTATAGAAACACTTTCAGTAATCCAACATAATATATGTTTTCACATATGAAAGCAATGAGTTTTCTTTCTATTGCAGGGTTGTGATTTTTTTCTTTTTTTTTAACTCGGGTGTACAAGTTTCTGTATTTAAAAAGCGTAAGTGGGGGTAGTAGAAATAATTCATCACAAGCAGTAATGTAAGGGAGGTCTAGAGCATAGAATTCTTTCTTCTTGTGATTACATTTTGTTGGTACCAAGAGTATGACTAGCCAAGAGACAATTATTCCTGCCCCATTTCATAGCTACAAACAGCTGAAAATTCAGTGGCATTTATTCACAGACCTGGAGAGAATACTGGGCAGTTTTTTTCGGATGTATTTTCTGAGATTTAAAAGCTTTTAGCTGCATTTTGCTCTAAGTTTGAGCTGTGGGGAGTTAATTGTAAGGGCATCAGGTAGCAAAAGGTCAAAAAATGAGGTCTATTCTGTTGGTTGGTGTCTCTAGACTAGAACATGGTACAATTCAGGACACCAGGGTTAAGCTGTAATGTCATAAGGCAGAAGTTAGACTGTGGTCTCTATGCAGTGCTGGGTTTTATTACCCTGAGTGGGACTATATGTGAAATACCATGGCTTGTTTAAGCCTGGCTGACTCCTTTGAAGCATTAGTAGAACACCGACCATGCTTCTTTCAAGGTGCCACATGAGCTTACACTTGAATTTTATGGACTGTTAGGTGCAGAAGCTTGATCATCCACTCTGACAGATGTATGGAAACTCTGCAAGTTCAACATAATTTGTTCTCAATTTTAGATGGCAAAGTATGTGGCATGGAAAGGGCTGCATGGTTGAATGAATCATAACCATAAGAAGTCTCTAACTGAGATCTATTTTTCCTGACTCCTACTCCATGGCCATGTCTTCCCTTACTCCACTGTCATGCTGTCATAATGTGCTATGTAGGCTTTGTTATTGAGACAATGCTATTATGAAAGAAATCCAATTAGAAAATGGAAATCCTCCCCTTTAACCCTGTTAGAAATTCATATGAAAGGTAGTGAGAGGCACTGTAACACCTATACCACAAATTTTTTAAAATGCTTTTTTTTTACATTCCTGTATTTATTGAGAAATGCTATTAAGTAGATTTGAGATGAACAAGAGAAAAAGTAAGAAATTAGCAATATCATTTTAGACCAGTTCTTAAGATCTTGATTTTCGGAAAGACATCTGGAATGTTACTTGAAGTCTCAGTTTTTAAACTAGATTTTTAAGATTTTAGATTTAAAAGCAGCCTGAGGCTGTGCTCAGCCAGGGGCTGCAAACACCACCATGCGTGTTTAAGATGCTACTGCCCACTGCACCCAAGCTGAATCAGAGAGCAGAGCTACCTCAGAAGGGGTGTGAATTCTCCTAAATTGCCTGGGTATAAAGTTAGCTGCATTGGCTTAAACTGCTGTCAAAAGCAGTTTAAGCATTAGATAGTCATGCTTATGTTACTGTGATGCAAGTCATGGGAGACAGTTTAATGTTTATGAGACAGCTGAAATACATTTTAAGCAAATTAATAAAAGCAGTAACAGTAGTCATTAAACTTCTTACCTAGTATGCAGAGTGTACCAAAGACTTCAACAATTCTTAGAATTATTTTTGTGCTGTAGTGCTGAAATATTCAATCAGGATTGGCAGAAACAGTAAACTACCATGGGATTGCAAAGGAATTTCTACAAATATGTATATGGCATCTAGATTAATACCAAATGAGTCTTTCATTATTAATGTTACCATGATGAACACCAAAGTTATTAATAAAGTTTAGACCAACTCTGAGACAGTGTCAGCAAAAAGAAGACAGTTCAGTACAAAACGATGATTTTCAATATGAAAAAAATCTGTGTCACCCCTTAAAATTCATATTAGCAAGATTATAAGGATATGACTAAAACTGAAAAGTCCAGACTGTTCTCTTAAAAATGCTGCAGCCTGATCCTTTCTGGTGAGGGGGACATACATGTCTGTGCTGTTCGAGGGGCAGTCTGCACGGACAGAGGTGGGAGCCGTACACTGTGTTCAGCAGAACCAAATTTGGATCCACCCAAGGACCACTGGCAGCATCATTATGTACAAGGAATGCATTTCTAAATTCTGCCAAATATGGTTTCCTTATAACTCAAGAACAGAAAAAACCCCAGCCCAGACCTTGATTCAATAACTGTGCAGATGGCACACGTGGGTAGTACATGAGAAAGATTTTCTTATGAGTTTCTTTGTGTATCATCCCCCTATAGACTTTCTTTTACCTCAGTAGCCTTCTCACCTTTGCCTCTAATTTGCTGCAGTTTATTTAAAGGATTAAATTTAATTGGAATAAGAGATTATCTAAGGATTTGTTTTAAACTATAACCTAGGAAAGTTTGTGTGAAAATGAAGTGTGTTTAGAAAATATGATCACACATTTAAATTACTGACAAATGTTATTAGAATTTGGTGGAGTCATGTGGCAGATAATTGATCAGTTGATCAATGATGATGATGAACTAGTGGAGCTACCACAAACCAGACATGTCCACTGGGCATCATATGGTGGTGTAAGAGGAAAGACAGTGTTTTGATGTTTGTTTGCAAGTATAGAAGTGCAATGATACAAAAGAGTTTGATCCAATACACTGAGGGGATTGTTACAGATAAAGAGATATGGAACAGGTCACAGAATTTCAGTCACTTTTCGTGTCCTGCATCTGAAAACATATCCTCTGCAGTGGCACCCAGTGAAAGGGGGAGGGGAGGCTCGGGAGGCTGGCTCAGAGTCAAGGGCTTGGCTCAGCATGTGCTATCTCATCCCAGTTCACATCCTGCCACTGCTGATCGTCAGGTCACAGTGACCCCAGCCTCTATTTATTGCCACACTGTTTTGTTTGCTCTGGAACCATGTGGGCATGATGTATGTGATCTGCTGCTAAAAGGAAAAATTGTGTAAGTTGAACCGTGTTGTGTCCTGACTGGACACTGACCCAATCATCCACTTTTCCCCTGCCATCCTCTGCATAGTTTCTTAGGCTCTCACACTGATCAGAGTGTGGATCTGTGATCAATAAACTCATAGCTACCCTGTCGTGGTCCCACATTTTACCTGACAGTGTGGAACTGCACAACTTTCTGTGGGAGTCTTTTCACCTACACCCAGTATTCTCAGAATATTGTATTCCTGACAATTTTTTCCCATTTTCCTGATCACCAGTGAAAACTTAGCAGCCTCTATAATGATGAGTATTGGGAGCTAAGCCTCTCCCCAGAGGGAGCTGCCAGGCTGGGAAAGCATAAGGGACAACTGCATGAACTACAATAAAATAAACACCATGATCCAATTATGGTACTATTCTAGGAATATGTACTTAAATATTTTTAACTATGTTACTGAAAAATGAAGGTGAATATCCAGAGATGGTAGAACTTAACATGCAATGAGTACTTTTTTTAATGGATGGAATTTTTTTCTGTCCATGGAATAGCTTAGTGAAGTCTGTGATGTTCTTTGAGGCATTTGTTGTTCAGAATTATTTGACAAAGTGTAACTTCAGTGTTTCTCATTTAAATTAAGCTTTCAATGAGTTTTTGAGTACTTTTTCTGAAGTCCTGTTGGTTACATGTGAAAGGTAAATTATGCTTTATTGAATTATACTCTGATCAGACAGCTGGTGCAGGCAAGACACTCCACCATGCTTGTAAATGTTTTTTTTTTTGTCTGTAAAACTGCTTTTACAGCTATTTAAACATGATTTTATATGTATCTGTGCAGTTTACACTGCACAAAAATTGAATTGGAATAAATTTTAAAACATTTTGAAAGAGTATCAGATTTAACCCCTGTCCAACAAATCTCCTGAACTTCTCTCTGTATAATAGGAAATACAATCTGGAGCATAGAGGAGAAGCAAGATACGAGACAGATCATCGTGAGCTCCCGTAAACAGCTCATGAGATAACTCCTGTGACCCATTGCAGCAGTTCAGCCAGAGGGACAATGTTAGTACAGTGGGGCTATTTCTGAACCAGCAAACAACTTTTCAGCAAAACCCAAATTTTCTCTACATATGATTTTAGTTTTTTTTCAGAAAGTTTCCTTTCTTTTGAGAAACTGGAAACATGACTTGCATCTACATTTTTATCAAAGGTGATGTCTTTCCATGGAAGGAAATTGGCTTCATGGTCATGGTGAAAGGGCCTTCCTTATGCAGACTGCAGAAAAAAAAGAGGTGCTAACTGAGTTTTCAAAGTTCCAAAGCTGCTTTATAAAATCCTTCTTCATTTCAAACTGGTGTTGAGCCCAAATAGCCTAATTGTCTCAGCAAACTTGCAGCTGAAAGTGGTCTGGTGCAGCTCTGCTACCTGCTGATGCTGTAAAGACCTGAAAAGCTTGGCTTTGCCGCTTGAGCCAGTTCTGCCTTGCTGGGTGAAATCTACCAACAAAATTAAATCTCTAAGGAAAAAGAATAAATTATGTTATTTGCATCAGAGATTCTACTGTAAAATATTAATGAAATGAAATTTCTTCTCTAAATTACAGCATTGTAATGAGATATTTTTTTTTTAGACTATAGTCTTTGAAAATCAGCAATAAAGTTTTATAAAATTGAAGGGTGAAGCCTTTTTAAAGCATGTTTCAGTCCAGAAAGGAGTTTTCAAAGGGCTTGCTTTGTGTTGGGCCAGCTGAATAACAGGGTACCAAGCCCAGGACAGTAAACCCTGCTGTGAGGGAAGATGTATTGGATCAGGGTTGGGGTTATGCCAGTGTGGTTGCACCCCTCTTAATTCACCTGTATCATGGACAGAGCAAACTCAACTTTGTCCAGAAAATGGTATGTGGACATAGAGTGAGATGCAGCTTCAACAATATACTTTTGTTTCAGTAAAAGTAGGAGCAGTAGAAATGTTCCTGGAGAAATACTGAAGCAGAAGTTATGACGGCAAACAACGGCAGATGGGATGATAATGTGGCCACTTTGAACTCCTATGATGTTTAATGGTCTACAATGAAAATAATTTGACTTCAAAAAAAATCAGATGTCAGGGGAGTTTTTTCCAAGTCACCACATTCACTGACCTTTGCACTGAGTGTTCTCTGTGAGCCTCTGAGATGGGGCACATGCAGCATGTGCTGTCACATGTCATCTTGGTCATCATTCTCTGCTTGACATTTCTTGTGTTCCTAAGTCAGTATGTCCCAGACTAATGAGGCATTTGTTCTCAATCAAGAAGCTATTTAAGAATACACTTTTAATTATAATGGGTTGTATATGATTAATTATTTCTACATGTCTTACTCATATTTTTTGGATAGTTCAAAGCAGATTTTTTTTTCCCACTGGGTACTGCCCAAATCTTTTCAGAATTCTTATTAATTATCACCCAATAATTTATGGAAGTGGATTGTCTTCATGAGGTTCTGTGAACTTTGAGAAATTTGCCTGGAGCTCTTTGCTGTAATGACCTTCAGTGTTCTTTGTAAAAGGAAAGAGAGGGCTAACACACAAACTGGTTTCAAAAGAAGTGTGTTTAAGTTAATTTGTGGGGGTTTTTGAAAGAGCCCATTGTTTTAGGACTACTCATCCCACAGTTGGTTCTGAGGAGAGTATGTAGCCATTTTTATATTGTTCCCTCCTCATCCTTCTCTTGTTCTCTGCTCATTCTTCTAAGTCAGATGTATCTTTAGAAGAAACTGTGTTTCAATGGCCAGTGCAATCCAAGCTGGACCAAGTTGTTCCCTCCATGTGTGCTCCCTGCATGGGGGGTGAGAGCCGTGCCATGTGTTTTCATTTGCAAAGCTTTCTCCAGACTTTTTTCACACACTGAAGAATTTCCGTTTGTTGCTGTTCTTGAAAGGACAAAAGGCTTAGTACTTTAGGGGCCTGGGTCTTGAGGGATTATTTGAAAACTGTGAGTTTTATGATCTTTCATTTCTCTTGGTGTCGTAGGACATAATTTTGGCATGTAACTGTAAGCCTAATGGTGGTCAGCACACCAGAGTCTGAGCTCAGGAGATTCTGTACTCATATGGGGAGAAGAGATTTTCTCTCCTCTGAATTAATAAAATTAACATTAATCCTACCATTCCCGTAAGATTTGTTGTTTGTGGCTACAGAGATTGCAAATGAATCACCTGCAGAAGGATTTGGGTGCAGAAGAGAAGGCTCTTTCCCTTTTCACATCACTTTTGTTTGCAGCTATCAGATAGATAATCTGATCATTTCCTTACAAGATACATTATCCTTTTATTAAGTGGGTCCAGCCCACTAAAATAATAGACATGAAAATGCTACAATAAAAGAACAGTAAGAGCCCAGAGTGCTTGTTAGAGCTGTTTATAGATAGTTTGCTCTTCACTGTGACTGAGTTTTTTCGCAAGTTTCATGTGAAATGTACTGTGGGCAGCTGGCATCCAGCTATTTTTCTTGGCTCTTTCTATTTTAGATGAGCAGGGGCTACATTATGAGGCAAGATCCATTCTTTCAAAAGGGCCCCTTAGGTCTAAACTAAGGGGCTATAGCATCAGATTTTATACTGTGGGTGGCTTTCTTGTAGCATACGGTGATTGAATCTGTGATCTCCTCTTCTCATACTGAATATGTCTTGAGGAGCAGCAAATCCAGAAGAGCTTTCTCTGTAGGAAAGACATTCAAATTACTTTGATTTTTCCTGGTATCTGTCATGGCAGTATGTTCCTGCAGGGCAAGGGACAGCGCTTTGTCAGTTGGGCTTACAGTAAAAGGGCACAAGTGGCGCAGAATGACTTAGCAGAGAATGAAAAGGAGGAACACCAAATGAAACAAACCATAGTAGAGCCTTGACAAAGTGTAGAGATGATGAAAACATCTAGTACCTGCCCCTTACCCCACCCCCCAGTATGGTGTGTCATTCAGGGCTCTTCTCACCAGTGCCAGTAACTCTTTTTGAAGAAATTTCAAAAGTTATCACCTTTCCCTGTTCCTCAGTGGGGAGGTCACCACCCTTGATGCAAAGACAGCAGATCTGAGTGTGTGATAGCATATTAACTACCACAGATTGTGGCTGATACGTTTAATTTGAACTTCTGCATGGTATATTAATACCCAGAGCAGGAGAATGAGACAACAGGAGAGTGGAAACACTTGATTGTATTGCCAGCCAGGAGAGCAGGTGGGAAGTATAATCCTCTAGTCTTCCCAGTGCAACTTGATGGTGCTCTCGGGTCAGAGCTCTTGTTCTAGAAAGCACTTCTCCTACTCTGGTTGTCAGAGAGTGAGTTTTGCACTCAGAAGTTCTTTTGTACAGGTGCATGCCTGTGAAAGGGGTGACATGATGGCAGGAATGAGTAAAGAAACACTCTTGGTTTTGAACTCTGTGGTTTCAAATGCACTATCAAAAAAACCCCAACAACCCGGTTTCAAAAGAGTACAGTATGTGTTAGCAGTTTTGATGGGAAGTTTCTTTTACTGCAAAGAAAAATTATTTTTTAGCCTGAAGGTTAAGACACAGCAAAAGCCTATTTAAGTTAGCCCATAGAAACATGGATTAGCTATAGTTAAAGACAAAAGGGCATACGTGGAGACTGATAGAGAAGCAAAACTGAACTAGAATAGTTCACATCTCACTGAATCTGAAAGTGTACGCTCCACTTAAAATGATAATTTATGGAGGTCTGATTGCCAGGTATTCAATTTGGTCCTGGAATCACTTGAACTCAGATTATATTTGTGAAACAGTCATGCTTTGCACAAATATTGTCAGTGTCAGCTGTATTGAGCAGTCTGTGCTTTTTTTCGGTATTAAGCATAATTATAATTAGTTGAGTAAAATGACAATTATGTCCAAAAGGGACCTCTTCCAAAAAAAATTATGCAATGCTACCTATTGCAAGTCTCGTAAGTGGCTGCATAATCAGATTCAGTCATCCTTTCCTCTATCTTGATGGCCTGTAACCTACAGAATCTGTTGTTAATTTGTGAGATTGTGGTCTGAATGGAGCTTGCTGAGAGGGTCACGCAGAGTTAATGCCAAGCACCCTCTTCAGAGAGCCCGATGAAAACACAGCAGGGCTGGCCCAAATAGACCCTCGCCTAAGGTCACCATCTTTAGCTGAACTCTGGAACCATTAGACTTAGTAAAGTAGTTCTGCCAGAATAGCAAACATTTCCTGCTGAACTGAACTTGAAAGAGCTCAAGAGCTGATCATGTAAAGGAGAGAGAAAATGTTTCTCAGAATAATCAAGAAAAGCTTATCTTTGCTCTGGTCTTCATCTGACAGTGTAAACAAGGAACCAAAATGATAAAGAAGAGGTGCTTGTATAAATGCTTGATGAATGATAGGTTAAATTGAATATGAGGTCATGCAAAGTCTGTAGAAAAATTAAAAACTGAAAGGGTAATTTAGAAACCTGCAGGTTCATTGCAAAGTGCATTTTATAGACACAGTAGTGAACATTGTTCTCTGAGAAAGGTGTGGAAATGCAAAGTGTGGGTTATATCCCAGTTAAAAAAATTCTAGAGTGGACCTAAATTTAAAACCTCGTTTTTCAAAACTGAGTAGTCCTCCCAAGCATGGGTCAGGTGGTGTAGAATGATCTTGAGTTCTATTCTGAGAGTGAGATGGGCATACCCAAAGCATTCTGAAGTGAGAGTGCGTATGGATTTTGCTGAGGTTTGTATCAAAGAACGGGGTCACAAGTATCGGTCAGAGCAACACTCTCACATACACGATGAGGGCTTTTTGCTTGTGGGTACTGCAGGGCTGAAATGCTGAGCTTCAACTTCCTAAATGAAGCAGGACTGGGAAATGAACTGTTCTGGGAATATTTGAACTTTAATAAGCTAATCTTTAATAAAAAAGCCACTCACACCATTGCAATCCAAAACTCACATTATAAGAGATTCCCTAAGGAAGGCCCAAATTAGAAGTTGTTGTTTTTCAAGATTTTCAAATTCATACATAGCAATCTATTATCTTCCAAGCCAAGGGCACTTCCTATTTCAGTTGCATGAACACTTACTCTGGCCATTAAACATGGGAGAAATACTAAAAACAAAAGTAACCTTTTTGTTGGTTTTTCTTCTTTTTGGAAACCTTCAACCCACACAGATTAATATCAGACACTTTGCACCTATTGAATACCCCCCAGGGAACTCCCATAGCTCAAATCTTAGCTGTTATATAAAACCAGATATATTTTAGATTAACTGTTTTTTAGATTTTCTAGCAGCATAGTTCCCAAAGGATCAGCAGGGAGATCTTTGTCTTTAGAGAATGAAGATAGTCAGAACACCTATACTTGACACATTCACCATTGTCAGAACTGTGAACCTGACCTTGTGTGAAATAAACTGTGCAAAAAGTCCTGGTGGAGAAACATCTGCCACAAATGTTTCAGTAGGGAAAAGATACTGTCTGCCTGAAAAATGTAGAACAAATTCACAAATGCAGCATGTTGCTGTTTAACAGATATACGTGGCCTTAGGGACTCATGTGGCTCCATTACTCGTCCAAAGTTCAAAATAAAGAGAAAAATAAGTTTTGACAGTCACTTCTGAGGGAAGTGATAACAGATCAAAGGATTTGCTTTTATTGCGATATTTTCATCATTATGGAAAAGAATCACTTTGGACTTTAGCTGCTGTTTGAAATCTTTACCTTTTAATAAGTGAACTCTGTAAATGTAGCTCAGAGAACAAAGGTTCCTCTTTTACAGTTAAACTTTTAACCCTTGAGGTTGAATTGGTTGAGACCAGAGGGAAAATCCACTGTGTTTTCACTGAACTTTTTACCCTTTGAAAAAAACTGAACAAGTTTAAAGTTCATACACTGAGCAAGAGGTCTCTACTGGGGATTTCTGGTATTATTAACTTCCTGACCTCAGATAATTAAAAGGGAAGAGTGGAGGCAGTGCAGACTTCGACTCAACTTTGAACTTTTAACCTCTTGAGGAACGTTTTTAGTGTTCAAGTGGTACACACAGTAAACTCTCTTATTAACTTTCTTTAACCCACGGACATGAAAACTGTCAGCAGGCCAAAATTATCCTTTGTCCTGTATGTCATATTTCTATTTGTGTAGCAGCTAAAACTCTAGGGGGATATTGTTTGGATACAAAAAGTGGCAGAGACAACTCTTTTCCAGGAACTGGCAAGTACAGTATACAAGCAAAGGGAGAAGCAGCCATGAATCTGTCGGGCACTGCAGAGGGGTTTGTAATTCAGACTGTGCTGGGTTTTACCTTTAGGACATATACCAGTGTTTTAGTGTTGCCCCTCAGCAAAATTTTCCTTACAGAGTGGAGGTGTTTTATCTCTTTCTCCAACTGGGCTTTGCTTCCTCAAGCATTAAAAACAATGATACTCAGCAGCCCAGGAGGTTATGGATTTATTGACTAGGAAATAATCAAACAAGTAGCATTGTGAATTCTTATTTAAGAACATAAATTGTACTTCCTCATGGCTACAATATAAATGAAAGAAAAAAAAAATCTTTGCTTCTTGTCTCAGCAAGATGGAGATTATCTGTGATCAGTTGTTTGTCAGGGATACTATTTACTGTGGACTAGTCTGGGGAACAATGTGGGAAGCTGTAAAGTTTTCACTTAAACTTCCTAGCATTAGTGTTATTGGGGTGTAAAATAGAATTATTTTGAATCCGTGTAGTCAGAGGTAAAAGAACTTAGCTGAAAGAAAACAACTAACAATATTGGATGAAAATATTTCCTGAAAGAGAAAGCTGTAAGCTTCTGGGACAAAATGTCAATATCCTCTCAATTTTGTAACCATAAGAAAGGAAGAACACTAGTGAGTTTATGTCTTATGGTTCCCTAAACATTTATTGCATATTATGGTGTGTCCAATCATAACAATTTTTTGTCATCTCCTCTAGGAACTCAACAGTGTTCAGTGTAAATTGTAGCATTCATTTCAGTTTTCTTTAGCTGCAGAAACACAATAAGAAAAATAATGCAAAATGTTTTTTGGAAGCAGATGTGCCGGAGCATGAAATTGCTTTATTAAGATTATTAGATTAGCAGAAAAATCTCAAGGCAGGCTAGATGTTATGGCAAGTATGGATGTATGCACCTTGAAAGTGTTGAATCTGGAAGATTTTTCAAACCTCTTGATTAAAGTCAGCTGAACACTGAAAAAAAACCCCACATAAATCAAATTGTTGTTTAGGAGATCATCACCTATGTCTGAGAGGAAAAGAACTCTTGAAAATTCTGGCAAAAATGTGCCTCTACTTGGAAAGGCACGAATTAGCCTGGTTTTCTATTGCTTTGTGTTGCTTTTCTAATGTTTAAAAATATTGTCTACATTACCAAGTACTGTGACACAATTCAAATAGGTCTGTGAAGTGAAACTATGAATGTGCTAGAACCCGCTATTAGTCAAAAACCATAGTGGAGAGAAGAACACTCCAGCTGCTACATATAAGAAAATTAATAACATTTCTTTTTCTCAAACGTAGGTTTAAACATGGATTTTCTCATGTCCTGGATGGAGACATGGCCACCTCTTCAGGGCACGGTGAAAGGGAGCTAGGGATCTGCTTATAAAAGCCAACTTTCTTCTGTTCCACTTGCAGAGTAGAGAGAATCCTTTCCTTGTGCTTTGGCCTTGGAGGAGAGCACGAAAACCATGGCAGAGTCTCATGCTTGGCTGAACTGGTCCATCCACTGCTGCACCAGCAGCATCAAGCAATCCATAGGCTGTGCAGGATTTCCCTGCTCCCTTTGCAACTTTGAGCTCTGAAGGTTTTCCAGATTTTCAGCTGCAAGGCAGGACGCTTCAAAGTCTGGTCACTAGGCCAAAGTGGGCATTTTTTCATGTGGATTGCAAAAACCACTCTTAGAACAAAGGCTGAAGTCCTCCAGACAAGCTTAAATCCATGCTAAAAAGTATGAAGTTAATAAGAGCATTTATCCTAGCAAGTTACCCAGATTTTATTTGTTTTTCAGCACAGACACAACAGTGTGTTTTTCCCTGATCCGGATCACTGAACTGCTTTAGTGCAGAGTTTTTCCAAAAAGCATTCAGCTTGGTTGGCACAGAAAATTTCAGCTGGAGCTAGACAGGAGAAGTTTGGCAAAGTTACAGGCAATTGATAGCAGAGCGTTTATCATAACAAGCATTGGGAAACCTTGCTACCAGCCCCTCCTGCAATCTCACAGTTCCCACACAGAGACAGAACATGTAAAATCAGCGTGTGTGTGTGTTTGCACGTGAGTGTGGGGATGGATGGAAAGTGTCCACGTGCACGTGAGTTTGTGTGTACTGCACTTAGAGGGCTCTTCAGGAGGTAATTATATGATACAGGAAGATACTGTTGGGACAAAACTACACTGTTTTGTTTTTTTCCTGAATGGAGCATACGGGTATAATGGAAAGAGATAAAATATAAACCAAATATTTATTATCGTCTTTATTTAAGTGAAGAGCAAAAGTTAAATGGTTTCAGTATGAAACCATGTCAGAATAAAGTTTTCAAACTCAAAGTGTTGTTGTCAGTCCTGCACTCAGCCCATAGGTCAGTACCTTTGTCCCGTGCTGAATGTAGGTAGCTTTTCTTTTCACTGCTTTCTGCATGGGTGTGTGATGGGCAGAGTTTATAAAAATTGGACAGCAAAATTCTCACCTGGCCCTGTACACTGAAACAAGAATGAAAGAGGAATCTTGGTAAATGTCACATCCCACACACTCTGCCCTTGAGTACTTCAAAGCCAAATGTCCAAGGCTGAAATGTATTGCGTGGAAGGAAGGAAGAGGAATTAAAAAACCTGTTCCAGCTTGCACAGGGATTCTTACAGCCTAAGTCTGGTCAAGGTGAAGGACAGAGAGGAGATGTAACTGAATAATAAACCCTGCTTGGGCATTCAGGGGGGTAGCACCCTTCTTACTAGAGCCAAATGGGAAGGCCACCCCTAGCTCTAGGCATGTTAGTCAGAGTAAGAAAAACAGCCATGACAACTGGCAGTGCCCACATCCGTCCTTTCCTGGCATAGTTCTGCCCTGCCTGCAGCTGCCCTTGGCTGGTTCAAACACAGCTCAGAGGGGCTGACTGATGAGTTGAGGGCCAAACACCAATTCTGTAGTAGAACTTGGTCCTATTAAAACTTTCTCCTGCAAGAGTTTTTCACTGATGGCCCTTGGCACCCATTTTACCCCTCACACCTAATGATCATGCGGCCTTGGGAAGACCCTGACTTACAGTGCCCAACAGGAGGAGTGGTTTCAAGAAGGAGTGCAAGGAGAAAACTTTGGCAGTAAAAAAGGAGCCATACAGGAAATTCAGGAAGTGATTCCTTGACAGCCAGAAATCAGGATCTTCTGAACGTATGTGTTCCATGTCCTCATTGTGTTTCTTAAAGGCAAGCTTAGAAAATCTCACCTTGGCTCATTTTCATTCCTCAGCTGTTGCTCTCTTAGATTATGTGTATGTCTAATAACATGCAAAGATTTGTCTGTAGTGACTACTACTTACGCCAGGTTAGCTGATGGATGTGTGTGTCTGTTTTTATTAGTTTATGACTGCAGAGAAGACATCTGAATGTCCACAGGGATGAAGACGACATGATTCCTGCTGAAAACTGCTTGCAATCAAATTTGGGAATTGATCATGAAGGATGACAGGACACAATGGTGAATAGATGTAGGCTGAGGAGTTTTATTAGAAAAACAAACTGCATGCTTATTAAAGCCTTCTTTCTTTATGGTGGGTTGGAAAAAGGTTTCGGTTTGGTTGGGGTTTTTTTCCATGTAAGTAGGTCTCTGGGGTTGATCCATTGCTATGGGTGTTAAAAACGATGTGCCTAAAGTTTATGAAGCAGCCAAGCAGATACTGGTGTACAAATCAAAGGAAACTTTAAATTTAGGATTGAAACTCATCCTATGAAGCTGAACTTCTCATAAGCCAAACCAGGGTAAACAAGTTCTCTCCTGTTTCTTTTTCTCTTCTGTGCCATGGTTGTACCTCCAACAGTTTAACAGAAGAGCATTCCAATCAGGTTACCAATTACATTTCAGACCTTGTTGGCTAAGCTGGCTTCTGGCAGAGGAATCTTCCTCCCTTGGCTGGTATTTTCTTGCCAGGAAGGGAGAGCATATTACACTCCATTGGATAAACTGTAGAACTATACAGAAGGAGGGGCCCATTAATGGTCTTTTTTGTCTTCATGTGCAAATTCCTTATAATTTGCTTATTCTTTTTTTTCTCAGCCGTGGGACTTCTTTATTCTACACAGAATAAAGATCAAAGCATGTTTTTGTATCATGCCTTGTGCCTAACCAAAGCCAGATAATGAAATGTATTCTTGTGTTCTTTGGTGCAGTTCCTTGGGTGGTGCCAAAAGACAGGTAACTTTATTTTAGAAGAGTGAGTGTTTAAATCAGAGGTGCTAGTAAACAGGAAAACAAATACCAAAAGAAGTGTTCAGGCTTCAAACGAAGACATATTGAATAGAAAATGAATAAATCACAACTGATCAGATTTTTGTTCTTATAAAAATTTTGTTTGTTTCAGTCTCATCAATTTCAGAAAAAAAGCATCTTAAGGCATAAGTGCATAGCCTAATTCATACGATAAAATGCTAAAATCTCAGCCTAAAATCCCACCTTACTGGCCATAGGACCATCAGGACTGCTGGAGACTGTACTAAAGGAATATGTGTTTGTATGTGTGGGATTTTGGATGTTTATTACCATTCCCAAGCCTCCATTTTTTGACCTGCCATAAAAGTCAAATCAAAGCACAAAACAGTTGTCTGTGACCATGGTGAGGATACCACAAAATCAGTGGTCACAAGTAGTACAGAAAAGATTTTATCAGTTCTCTGTTACTGAAAAATTGCTGCTAGTAGCTCAGAAATATATATGTTTTACTTCCTTTTGTAAAGGACCCTTATTACGTTCTGGAAATACATGATTATAATGAATTGATATCTATCCAGCATCACATATTGTCAAAGCCAGAGAAGAAGCAAATTAAACAACTGGTGTTTCCTAAGTTCTCACTATTTAAGGAAATCGAGGTAAATTGTAGTAAAAGGGAAAGTTCAACAAAATCAAAAAGAGGAGCTGAGAGTCTGAGCCAGTGAAAGAACATCAGGAGTCATCATTTGGCTGGAATTCTGGCTGTATCCCAGCTTTCACTCCCAAGAAATGCAGATTCACTCTCCTTTTAAAGCACATTACTACCTAAGCAAAAAAATCCTCTCGTCTCTGCTAGTCACAGTTGTAAATTTGACATGATTGCTTTGCTGGTGGATACAGACCACATTTAACATTTAACGAAGTGCATTTGTGCTGGGCCATAAGATGTTTTTGTAAACAAACACCCTGTCCCCTGAAGAACGGTAATTTTAGTGCTATAAGGGACTTCAGGTTTTGTTTCTAGCACTGATACACCTAATGTAAACACCCTTCCCCAAGGAAGAAAGGCGAAAAGGAAGAATACAGAAAGCAATATATGAGAACTTTGTTAGGACTACCCCAAGCCTGCCTTTTCTCCCAGAGGTGATGGGTCTAGCCCTGCACCCTCCCTGAGTGTGCCTTTTTGTCCTTTTAGGGTAGCAAGCCCTGATCTGTAAAGTTCACAGTGGCACAGGAGCCACAGCCAGTTCCAGGAATCTGCTGCCGCTGCCCGGGTCAGCTCAATGTTGCTTTCATCAGAAGTGTCACTGCAATGGGGAGAACTTGTTATAACGAGCTTCAGGAGGCATTGACATAATCAGGTCAGCTGGAGGTGCATAAACAAGGGAGAAGGGAACAAAACCCATTGAGAAATGTATATCTTTGTATCCTGTTCCTGGGAGACATGAAGTAAAAAGCCTTTGCTCTCACCTGCTGGCGTGGCATCCTTGCTTCTCTCTTTTCTCTTTTTGGCTGTAAGGCATTTTCTTCACTGAAACCTGACAATCCAAGGACATTTTCATCCATTACTGGGATCTTAGGCAAATCTTCCCTTTCTTCTTGTTGTTATTATGGCGGGCAGATTTTTTTAATAGTCTGCTTAATGGTTATATACCCGCCACTGTGGGGATATCCATCAGTGAGACAGAGAGAGGACAGGGTCTCTCCAGAGGCTTCAGGGCTGCTGGGGAGGGAAGAAGAGGGAATTTAAGGGAATATTGCATGTTGCAGGATCATCTAGAAAGCTTGTGTCTCTGATGATGAAAACATTCCTGGGCTTTTGTATTTTTCTCCTCTTGTGAGCCAGTTGACAGTTATTCATGACAACCACGATCTGAACGGAGCCAGAAAAAATACCATGTTACGTAATTTGCATCTGGAGATGGCACATGCTAATGGGAACTTTGGTTGATTACAGAACATTCTGCTATTGCAAATGAGGCTGAAATATAATTTTCAGTTAAAAAAAAGTAGTCTAAAGGCATTGAATTGACTGGAGAATCTTCTTTTCTGTTGTGACACAACAGATATCAGAAGCACGGCCTGCAGTCCTGGCTGGAGGATGAAGCACGGTGTATTTACGGGGCATTTAGAGTACATACATGCATGGCAATATTTAACACAATGTCTTGCTGTATTACTACAAGGTAGGTGATTTAATGAAGAGAATAGATGGGAAATTCTGTCCTTTGTGCTGTCACTCTTTCTGAGCAAATAATCTTTCCTTTGGAGGGAAAGAGCTTGGAAAATATAAAAAGGAGTCCTCATCAGTCCCATCTCCTTTAAACGTCCAAATCAACAAACAAAGGAAGAGGCTTGTGATAGGAGGGAAATGGGAAACATATTTTGTTCATGAGAAAGTTGGATTTTTGTGACCTTCTGCAGTACCTGTGAGAACTCCTGGTTTAAAGGGACCAGTTTTAGGCAGCCCTCTTGGGAAAAGCTAGAGATGCTCTAAAAAGAAGATGCAGTTGGCAGGCTGGATGCTGTGACCTTCCCTTTACAACTGGAGACTGCATTGACAGTAGTGGGCGAAGATCTACAGGGGTTTTGGACAACACTGATGTCCTTGTAAGTACAATCTCCCGCTTCTGGCAGGAGACTGGCAGTGTATCACTCTCTGTATTTGGATTATTACCATGCTTTCTACCTACTTAGACTTCACTTGCGATTTTGGATAAGTAGAGTCATCATGTTCCTTTTATGCCCCAAGGTTTTGTCTGGTACAGCTATGCAGTGTTAACAGCTGCTGGTTTTTTTTACAGAAGTGGCTGCATTTTAGGAATAGGCAGTGAGATTTCTGCTGTACAGTTTGTTCAGCCAGTTTGTGAAACACTTTGTAGATCCAGGTGTGTAAAATAGTACTTAATAATATTTATCTTACAGTAATAGTAATAATAGTTTGATAAAAAGAGATTATGATGCATGTTTTGATGTGCAGTTTACTACTGATTTCTTATACAATATGAAGAAAATCTTGTGCTCATGTTGCTGAGCCTCACTGAACAAAACTACAGGTCTAGAAATTAGATTCCTATTCTGCAGCTTAGTCATTAAAATAATAAAAAAAAATACTCTATCATTTGTATTTACATTCTTGCTGCAAAACAGGTCACCCTGCCCTTTGAGTTCTGTTTTCCACAGAATGGGCCAAATCTGTTCCCAGAGTGACTCCTTTGACTCCAGCACAGTTGCACAAGAGATGACTGTAGTTCATGAATTCTGCAGAATAACTCTATTTTGATTACGGATAAAAAATTAGTATTTGGGTGGAGTCTTATTCCAGTGTGGTTTGTTTTTTTGTTTAGGTTTTTTTTTCTTTTCTTTTCTTTTCTTTTCTTTTCTTTTCTTTTCTTTTCTTTTCTTCTCTTCTCTTCTCTTCTCTTCTCTTCTCTTCTCTTCTCTTCTCTTCTCTTTTCTTTTCTTTTCTTTTCTTTTCTTTTCTTTTCTTTTCTTTTCTTTTCTTTTCTTTTCTTTTCTTTTCTTTTCTTTTCTTTTCTTTTCTTTTCTTTTTTCCATTGACATTAACTGGAGCTGGAATAGACACTGTTTACTTGAAAAAAAAGAAAAAAGAAAAAAGTGTATTTCATCTGCTTTCTAGTCGTTGTACAAGTAAACATAAGACTGTAAATGGCAGCAAAATCAGAAGATAAAATAAATATACTGTGGTAGCTATGCCTTCCTCTGTAGTATCATTCCCTGCTGAAAACAGAAATACAATTCTGCAACAAACACAAGAAAGGAATTGGGTTCCTTTGGCTTACTGGGTAAGGATTAGCAATGGGAGGGGACATATTCTTCTGAGCACCCCACAGAGGAGGTACGAAGAGAGCCTGGTGTGGGTTTGAGCTGGAAGAGGCTGGAAGAGGCTGAGGGGACCAGAGAGCCTTTTCTGCCTTGAACAGTGGGACACCAAGCAGGGAACTGCTGACTTTCAGTGTGGGAGGGTAGAAGAGAAAGGCATGGAGGAGAGGGATAGAACTAGCTGGGAACACAAATACAGTGAATTAGAGACTTTCTAGAGATTATGGGATTGAGAGAAAGGTCTGAGATGCCTGAGGATGAGACGGTGGAACTTCTTTTGTACAGAGATGAGAAGAGATGACTGGAACCACCCATGCAGTGCAGCAGGAACGCTTTCAGTGGACAACTGATTTGATCCCTCTGCCCCTGCACAAGAGAAACCGGCCAAGACAGTTGTCTTTCCATAGTCTTGTCTCCAATTACTTTGCCATAGACAGGGACCTGGAGTGCCCCAGACTGTGTCTGGTGGCAAATAAATAAATCTGATTGACTAGTGCTGTGAACAATAATTCTCTGGGAGTAGCAACAGTATGGCATTGCCCTTTGTACATGCAAGGACCAGTAAAAAATACACTATAGCACTTTTCTTCCTGATGTTTAGCTGAAAGTAACATTAAAGACCTCAGCTCCTCCCAGCAGGTCATCAAGCCCCAGGAAATACCCTGTTCCTCTATCATTATTGCTTAATTATTTTCAGCTCTGTAATCTAATTTGCAGTTTGACTCTGTGTTGATTCTAGCTGCTGTATCATAACCTTTGCAGCACAGGAAATGTGACGCAGGGCTGCCTGTACTGACGTCTCAACCTTTTGGTGAAAAGAACCTTTTTACAAGCCTGCAGCTTCAGGAAATAACTCATTTTCTAGAAAGCCTGAAACCTTTAACATTCTGGAGAATTCACTTTCTCCTGTTTTCTTGAAAAAATGTTTGATAGAGTTTACAGTGCAAAACTGAATGCTGAAGGGCCTTTCATTATGTATGTGCCATTCCTCTTTAGTTTTAAAGCAGGATGTTAGAGAAATATGTCACACAGAGGAGCTGTTAACATATTCATTCTATTTTAATTAATTACAACATATGCTTCAGGTGTTCTAGAAAACAAGGAAATAAAATAGCTATGAAGGGAAGTTGTCTGAATATAAGAATTGCAAATGAGATAAATTAACAATTGAAGCATTTAAAGCTTGAAATATTATTAAATACGGGCATAAATCAGATAGTTTTATTTCAAAAAGAAATAACTGATTTTTTGCAATATCTGCTACTTAACTGGTTTCTCTACAAATCTGCAAAAACTAGCAGGAAATTAGAGCCATAGGGAGCTGTCTGCTTCAGGTATGTCTCATCAAGACTCTCATTTTTATGTCTGGAATTGTTTGACAAAATACAGGGACAACACATAGTTCATAGTATGTGATGCTTTTCAGCTCAAAGGTTCTTATGGTTGCCTATTAGTCATGGAAGTCTGTGGGAGGGCACTTAATCTGAAATAAAGCAAAAAGGGAAAGAATGTGAAGGGGTCTCTGAAGTGCAAATCTCCAGGAAAAGCCCTCAAAAAGGGCACAGGAGGAAATAATATAGACAATGAGATGAGAATGTGGGAAGAACATAGAAATTAGTGATCAGCTGTCTAGAGAATACATTTCAGGTGAGTATCCTTAATGAGTAGGAAGTATTGCAAGCACGGTTTTATTACGGTTTTCTTTAGCCCTTTTTTTTTTTTCCCAGCCCTTGCATGCATACCTCTGAACTTCGGCTTCAAACCGGGTTAAATAAACCTTCCTATTGTTTTGCTACAGGTCTGTCTTGTGTCAAGGTGCACCAGGATGAAACAGAGGGCCTGAGCCTGCAGCTAGGGGGGCTCAGGGTTCAGAGGGGTAGAGAAGGGGTGAGAGGGCCTGTTCTGTGTGTACTGAGGGACTCTGGAAGGTCTGTGCAGATGTTCTGAAGCTTGGATTGCCACATGCTGGGGTCTGAGGCATTCCTCATGGCTAGTGCAGGAAAAGCTCTTTTACTGCGGTGTGTGAGGGTACAGCGGACAGCGGAATGTGTGGAACAGCAGGTTCTGGGCTGCTGGGCTCAGCTGAGCAGGATGACCCTAAAACTCTGTGGGCCCTTCAGCCTGCCTTGTCTTAGGGATGTGGATTATGAGGATGTGTGGAAGAGTTATTCCTACGCTCTCTTGTCCTTCTTTGCCACATAGCTCTGCAGAGCTTTGTGAGCCTGCAAGCTACAGCAGCTGTTCTGCCAGGAGGATTGTGGTTATCCCCACAGCAAGGAATTCCAGGGGCTGGGGTCAGTTCACTGAACTGGCGTGTGCTAGCAAACTATTACAGTAAAAAACACAATAGTAGTCTAGAGTTGTCTTAGAGCTGTTGTATAAATGCATGTGCATAGAGGTTGAGAAAAGAAAATTTGCTATTAGTTTCCATATCCCCTCCACAGGAAAATGATTGCTGTGATATCCAGATTACCTCCTCTCTCGATTCCCCAGCCCTTGGTCCATGATTTTGGTGGGCCCCCAACAATATGAAGTAGTCATGGCATTGCAGTTGCAAAGCCTTTCCCAAGCAGTATTGTGTAACAAGGCTTGCACATTGAATTAAACATTCTTTTTCTTGTAACAGAGCTAAGTGAACTAATTCAGTGTAAATAAGACTGAAATGAATGTGTAGATACGAGTCCATTGTTATACAGAAATACTGCATTATTCCAAGTCCTCTCTTGTTTGTACAAGTTCTTCTCTTACGGGAAAATATTCTTCCAGCAAATATCTCAAATATCTAACTCTGCTTGGCTGACTCAAAATGAATAGGCAGATTTATGGTCTCTGTCTGGATTAATTTTTAGATTTAGAAATTCTGACTGAAGTCACTGGGAGACCTTTGATCCATTAGTAATGCAGCATCAGATGCTTCTCCACGGAAAAGATATAACAAAGGGTGAGGAAATGGCAACCTCCCCTTATTTCATCACACAGCGTGGTGACTCTTTTCTATGATCAGGCACAAACGTGGTGATTCAGGAGGAAAGGCCGGAATGCTTAGAAGAAAGGTTGCAAACAGAAGATATTCAAATCACAGCTAGAAGAAGGGAACAATGCTGATATAATTGGAGTAGACAAAAGATGTTCGCTTTGTGACACATTTTGAGAAACATCCAGGAAAATTTTTTATGCCAAAGCAGGTTCACGGTTCAGTGGAAATGCCATCTTCCGATGGGGAAGTAAGCAGAAGAGGCAGCGTGCTCTGATCAGACAAAGGAACAAAAATAGTTCAGGGTTCCACGGCAGATAGATGTATGCAGGTTCAGATATATTATTATGATAAAAGTCCTGCTAAGTGTGCACAGCACTTTGCCTTGGTGGTTGTTCCACTGAGGAATGACTGCACACTACTGCTGTTTGCTAACAGAGGGGTCTTAATTCCCTCCACAAGAAGCAATGTTCAGATGATCTGCCTCCAGAAGTTGGTACTTATGATCTAGAGACCTTCTGTGTTTATTTCAGTATTCAAAATCCATGATAAGAAGGCATGGTGAAGCCTGTCCCTGTCCCAGGCAGTGGCTGGAGAGGAAGTATCCACAGAGCTCTCTTCAGAGGAATAGAAACATTATTCCATGCATCAGTAGGAATTTGCAGTGCTCAAAAAATCACTGAGTACATGAAATCAAGACTGAAAGCACAGGTAGAAGGATGGCATAGGTAGAAGAGGGAGCTCTTGGTAAACCCTTCAATACCCTTCTCAGCGGCTGAGATTATTCTCTATCTAAAAAGTTAATGGTTCTGTTTTAATAATACCTGGGGGAGCTGAGCATTTTTAGGTTTTAGGGTACCTGAATAGGTCTAGGCACATTCACCTCAATGCTGTTGTCCAGCTTGGGCCACACAGTACTTTTTGATACAAGCCCAATAGTTTGTATTAAATGAAGAATAACTTTCATGTGGGCAATGAACATGTTCTGAAAGGCATCAGAAGGAGGAGAATCTGCCATAGGTCTGTTCAGAGTACTGACTAGTTTCACTTTCAACACCATGTTCTTTATTCCTAACTGGAGTTAGATAGTCTTGATATCTCAGCCTTTGGTTTGGTTTTTTGGGTTTTTAAAAATTATTTTCTTTGCTAAATTGGTGATCCCCTATGCTACAAGTACCTTCTTCCGAGTAAAGTGGTTTAAAGTGCATTCAGATCTGCTCCTTATCTTTCTTGTCCAAACAAGAGATGAAAGGGTTTCTTAGTGTAAGGTGTCTTCTCTTTACCTCATATACCTTTTTTTTTTTTTTTGGTGTGTGTGTGTGTTCTGGCTTTAGAGTGTAAGTACTAAATCTGTATATAGCATTCTGGAATAGGTCTTATCAGTTTGATCACCAGAGTGTGTTCATTAGCCCTGCTGACTGACCTTAGGTACATCCAAAGATGGAATAAGTGGGGGATTTTTCCCAAGGAGATCAGGCTGAACTGCTGTTCACTGTGACAGAAAATCCTTAACAGAGATACAGCTCTGTTGGAGCAATCCTAAGAGCCATATGTGACTTTCGTTTCTTGATCCTCTTACTCAAGAAACTAAGTAATTGCTATAAAAAGTTATAGTAGTTCAAGAAACCTATTTTATATAGTAAAACTACTATAAATATATATTTATCAAATGCAATGATCATGTGGTATGTGTTGCCGAGAGCTTTGGTATGTCGCTGTTGCTTGACGTAAACCTGTTTTTTTTCAAAGAGTCGTAGAAGTCATTTGCATTATTATTATGGCACAGCACAGGCTCCGGTGGTTTGATTTGCCAGATCTCAGACAGCTCTAGAAGACTCTGCCGGTTGTTCACCCAGCTAAGTGGATTCTTCCATGAGGTGATCCTCTATGTCAGCTTGCCCTCTGAGACGCGTAGCACATTTTGTTTTACAGCTGAACCAGCAAGGCTTTGTGTTTTGAGCAAAGGAATGCCCTCAGCCATGGCACTAAAAGTTTTGCACAGTGGTGCTTTTACCCTGTAATGTGTTCTTCTGCAAAATCTTTCCAGAACCTTCTTCTCTTCTTTTTGAATAAGAAAACAACTCCTTCTGAACATCCCATCTTTCACACAAAATCTTAAGCTGACTCACAAGTAACACAGAGAGGCTTCAATGTCCTAGCTTAGGTATCCATTTAAGTACTGCTTTATAGTTTAATAAATAGTCCAATATCCATTGGCTCCTTTGTTAGACTGGAAAAAAATACATTCTTTACACTTCCCTTCCCTTTTATAAAGTAGCTGTTGCTGGCGTCACTTTGAATATTTTGAATTTTCCATTGTGACAGACTACTGAAGCTTTTCAGTGCAGGTACCTGCAGTACAGATTGAAGCAGATTCGGCCGAATAAATTCTCTCGTGGGACACACATATGGTAGAAGTTGCTATTTAATTTGCGGATTATTAAAGTGATACTAGGAGTGGCAGAAAACAACATACAATATGTCTAATTTGGGGAAAAGCTATCCCTTTGATTTCTTTAGTGCAATTGGTCTTTGCAGGTGCACAGGATGCTTCTGTGCATGGTCATACTTACAGAATTGATCTCTTGGTATGAAATATTTGGCTCCAAGTGGCTTAGAGCTGAAAAACCAAGTAAATCGCTTGCTAAACCAAGAAGTAATAGTTTGAAAACAGCATTTGTTCATTCTAATCTGCAAATTTGACCTTGAATACGCCTCTAAGTCAAGCAATATTCTTAAGAGGTGGTGGCAGGATGTAGGTTTATTTCTCATGATGATGTTCTCCAGGCTGCTCTCAACCGTGTTTCTGTATGGTAAGCCAAACTCATCCTTGGAGTAAGACCATTTTAGTCAACGGATGCATTTGGCCCATTAACTTTAACCTGCCATAAAGTCAAGGGCAAAAGGATATTCTTATGCAAAGCAGAATCACTGTAGATGTGCTACTAATCACTGAGGATTAGAATGAAGATATTCTTGTCTTCAGAGAACCTTCATGTGGATTTTCATCTTTATTTTTTTTTTAAATAGCAAAATTACAAGGATTTTATTCTCCCATTTCTAAGGACAAATCATAGTTTTATCTATTAACATGAAGTGGTGAAACTTTATTAGAAATGCAGTTGTTTCCCAGGTATTTTATTACTTCTGTGTGTGTGATTGCTAAGCAATGGTAGTTCTAATTACAATATCATAAACTGCCTATGGGCAAAATGGTAGATTGTAAGTGTACTTCCCAGTATTACTGTTTGGGTTTGGACATTCTTTTAAACCTTTATATTTCAAAGGAAAATAAGTTCAAAATATCTATGTAGGACTGGACCTCATTCACCTTAATCTTGTAAGTAGATGACAGGGAGTCAGTGGGAGCACTTGGTGGAATATGATGACATCAATTATCCTTAGGGTCCCGAATCTAATTTTAAGTGGCATTTTATATTATTATTTTTATAATAAGTAATGTTATGTCTGAACAAAACTACTAGTATCATTCCAGTATTCTGAAGACCCCATGACATGACCAAATTAAAGGGATTTTCTCCTTCAAAATTAACACTTCTTACAAAATGTTACTTACATTTTTTGTTTAGACTCAAAATTATTGGATTTTAGCTGTAAATACTTTATAGTCTATTTTATATTTATCTACACATATATAAATGAGAGCAAGTGATTTCATTCATAGAGAAATGCAGCTCATCACTATATTTAATTACAATGTTCTGAACTGAAATACATAGCCAGTGGGAATAGGCCTATTGATTAAAAACTAGGGTAGCTTCTGTTTAGTCTGTTGGAGTCTCTTCCTTTTTTTCCCAATTACTGTGTGTAGGAGAGGTCAGTCTGATTGCATGATAAAATTAGGTTAAGAGACAGTATTTCTGTCACTGACTTGCATGTGATCCATTTCTTAAAAAAAGACACAGTAGAATAATTTAACTCTGAATTCAGAGCACTTTGCTGTGCCTAGCATTAAGAGTTTTTATTTTATCCTTCAAATTCCTCATTGCAAACCCAAAGATGCCTGAGAAACAAAGAACACTACAAACTAATATTCATATGAGTGTAAATAGTCTGGTTTGTGTGATGTATTTGCCTTCCATTTGAGGGAAATTTGCTATGGAAATTAAAGTGGATGCTTGGAAATCATAAAGAAGCAGTCAGAGCATCATGAGGATTTTACAGGAGTGGATCTCATAACAGTATTTGAGAATTATATATATTCTTGGGGACAGCATCTCTTATCTAACAGCCTTGTTGTGCTCTCTGAGCATCCCCAGCAGGGAGAAAAGCGGGCTGAGAGTTGCTGAGCTCCATCGACATGGATTGCTGCATGTTCATCAAACAGGTGACTCCTTTGTAGCAATTGTTTTTGTTTTGTACTGCAGTCAGGTTAATACTTGCCCAATGAAATATGCTAATTAATGAAACACAACAGTGTTGGTATATGAATAAATAGTATAGTAAGATTTCCCAAGAAGATTTTACTTAATGCTGGTTCTAGGTGATTTATAAATTGATAAAAAACAGAGCTGGAAAGGATCTTAAAGGGTCATTCCCTCTGTCCTGAGACTGAATCAGTCCCACTTAAAGCACCCTGAGAGATGCTTTGTCAGGTCTGTTCTTAAAAACAGCCAGCATGAGGACGTAGTGGCCCACCCAGGCAATGTGCCTTTGCACTTGGAAAAAAAACCTTTTCCTAGGAGCTGAAATTTCCTTGGTGCAATTTAAGCCCATTATTTTTGTCCTCTCCAAAATGGATAAGAAGAAGAGTTTATTTCCCTCTTTTTTCATAGCAACATTGAACATAATAGAAAGCTGTTATCATGTCCTCAGTCCTCAGTTCTCTAGGCTAAATAAACCTGGTTCTTTCTGTATTCTCCCAAGGGTCAGTTTTGTCAGAATTCTGATTATTCAAGAAGTGTTTGGTGAAACTTTCACTGACTTTGGGAACTGAGTTACATCTGCTCTGTAAAAACCTTATATTTGCAAAGCATCCAGACTTAAACCAGCCACTTTTACATAAATGCCTCGTAATCCATGTCCATGTCTAAATTTGTTTGCTTAAAAGTAACAATCATACATCTTAGCCACGCCCTTGTGTATCCACACTGGTGGGAGTACTCAGCCTTTGACTCGTGTGCTTTGGAAACATATGTGGGACAGAGGGGTATCTGGAATACTCACGTGATGCTACACCTGCTGGTGAGTAAAGATTGTTACAAAGATGCACAATAAAGCAGGGAATGTGTTTACAAGTACTTAAACAGTGCTGCATATATGGTAGTGTACAGTTACTTGAAAAAAAGGCCAAAAACAATTACAAAAAAATGTGTCCCTATTCTCCTTAAATTAAGATAATTTAAATGTTTCTGCCATCTCTGCTAGGATACACAGAGCTGAATGAGGAAAGAGTATGAAATAAGATGACTCATCTAAAAGACAAAACAGTGATGACAGTGGTAGAACTTCTCTTTGGGTTACTTTGCCATTCCTTTCATTCCTCTGCAGTATTCGTCTAAGCCAGCCACTATACAGTGCCTTTTTGAGTAGTAAATAAGAGCTTCTAGAGTTCAAATCACCTAATCATATTTAGATATCTTTTTCTGGATGAAATGGATTGCTGCTGAACCACTTTTTTCTGCTCCATTAAATTTAACTGAGTCTAGGTGACTAATTCAAATGAGTAGACTCTGCCTAAGTTGCCAACCATGTCCCTTAATGGGATTTTCTTTAGATCCTCTAGGATCTAGGGCAGAAAGTCCATGTTGTGGCCTCTTTAAAAGAAAGCACTGAAAAGATGATGAGCAGTCACTGGGAATTGAGCTGTGTGGCTCC
Source organism: Rhagologus leucostigma (assembly GCA_013397725.1). Classification (NCBI taxonomy): domain Eukaryota; kingdom Metazoa; phylum Chordata; class Aves; order Passeriformes; genus Rhagologus; species Rhagologus leucostigma. Next base: position 1,866,843 of record VZTD01005605.1, on the reverse strand, counting down.
AGTGCTCAGCAGGTGGAAGATCTGACACTGGCATGACTCCAAGGGGAAGTCTGGCATGGGTGGAACATAGTTCCAGACAGGAATTGTACTATCTCTTTCCAAAGAGAAAGGGAGAAAGAGTCAGAAGCAAAGATGAATATGAGAGACCTTCAAAGACTTTTCAGAGGAGGACAGCAAAATAAAGGAGGACTTACAGCTTTGGTGGAGACAGTGGGAGAGAAGCCAGATGTTTAGGAAAGAGCACTGGGAAGACAATCAGACAAATGCTCCTATTTTACCAAGTTCCCCAGGCAGAGAAGTCATAAAGAGGAGTATGTAACAATAAAGAGGAATAGGTAGGAATTTTCTGAATGTCTACTGACTTCTGAGAATTAGCAGAAGATCTGACTCTTCAGACTTCAGGAGTGTTGACAGCTTCTGGAGAGGAAGAACTGGACCAGAGATTACAAGTGAGGGATACACACAGTATTCTGTGTTCTTGTTAGGGGGGAATGGGAGACTCTTGAGTTTGTGCTTAAGTGACTGCAAAGGGTGTGAGAAGAGGGGATCTCTGTGCTAGAGATGGAGGACTAAATGAATCAAGTTCAGCTGAAAATTTGGAAATTACCGGGATAGCTAGAAGAAAATTGAAACTCCCACACTACAGAAGGGGCAACAGCCTACAATAATGCCTTTGTCCTAAAGCCTGAATTCCATAAATCATCCTCCCTCAGGAGCAGCCTTGGAGAGTAGTGGTTGCTGGGAGCTGGCTCTAAGATATGACTCCTTCCGTGTTACTTTTTCCCCCTCCTGTTCCTGTGGTGCTGATCACCTGTATCTTTAGCCAGTTGCATTGCACTTTGTCTGGGCTCAAAGATGTGGTCAGGCACTACGGACTGAAGTCAGAGGCCTGCCCATTCCTTCTTGCTGATGTTCTCTGGAGATAAAGCAAGTTCAAGAGTAATTGTACATCTAGGTAGGTAATTCTGAGTCAAGACAAGTGTTCCTGAACTCCTATCAACTACAACTTTTAACTTTTTAACCAACAAAAATGGAGTAAGTCCCACTTATTTACATCACTTTTTGGTAAGTACTAAAATACAGCTTTATTCAAGTCCTGTGTGTGACTCTGAAGAAAAGTTTGTTTCAGTTCTGGCTTGTCATTCTATTTTGATTGGTAAGGGTATGATACAGAAATTTCTCTAAGTTTTGGATTGCTACCTTTCTCAATCTAATAATTGAGTAATGTCTAATCTTCAACTAAGTATGAAATCAAAGTACAGATTAACAGATTCGTCAGTGGTACCTTCAATCCAGGAAGTCTTCATGGAGTAGGAATTTGTGGTTGGTATCAAAATGAGCTTCAAGCTACAGAAGCGGTTAAGCGATAGCCTGTGTCATGTCAGGATTGACTTACAGAGGGACTTTCCTGTCTGAGTCAAACACTGGGCAGAGATCAGTACCAGAGCTACCCAGTGCTGTGTTAACCTAACACTGTCCTTGGCTCAGGAAATCTCAGAGTATTCTGTACAAAATGGACAAGTGAGACTGACAACAATCTGTCTAAAAATAAGTGAAGGTCAGTGGTGATGTCATTGTCATTGAGATCATCGAAGTTACAATTCCTGCTCCAGGGCTTTCCCACATTGCAGAGATATATTCCAGTCAAACTAACCAAGGCAAAGAGAAATAAGGACTAATTCCCGCTCTTCCTGGCAGAACAAGTAGGAGTGTAGAGCATTCCTGAAAGGAAGCAGGGCAGGAGGCCTAAGCCCCTGCATGTTTTCGGTAATATTTCCTGCTTCAGTGTGCCAAAGAGTCTACTGCCAACATCTGCAAGGTTCAGATTTTAGGCTGAATCTTATTTTAGCTCCATCTTAAATCTGAGCTGACACCTGTTAGCTGGAAGCCCTTTGTTGTCCAGACTTTTGTGATCAACATTGGCCTGTTGATGCTTATGGTGTAGCTTCACAGATGTAGTCTGAGCTCAACAAGTCCCTGCCTTTCCCTGGCTCTGCGTTATTACTGACCTCTCAATACAGCTGGGAGTGATGCTGAAGTTCCTCAGGACCAAGTGAAATGCTCTGTTCTGTCCTGGGTCAGAAAAGTGATCAAAACGTGTCCATGTATCAGCACATCTTAGGTAACCAAGGAATGAATAGGGACTGGAGGTGAGAACAGAGCTGGTGGAAAAGCTGGAGGGAGTGGGAGGTCTATAAACTGGCCTTGTCACAGATGTCCAAACGTCATGGGTGTCCAAATTTCACAAAACCACCCTTTTAAGTGCAGGGTGTTCTTATGTTGCTATGGGCAGTGAAAAAAATTGGTGTAGATTAAGGTGCTTTTGCCTCATGGTTTCATTTTCATCCTTTCCTGACTCTTCTGATGCACATATCTTCCCACAAATTTTCCTTTCCTTCATCTCCAATTACAAATATTCCCAAACTAATTAAATAACAACATTTATATTTTATGTTTTAGTGATGTGAGGCAGACCTGATTAGAGGATAGGTAGGCAAGGACAGCACAAAATTTCTCCATGTATCTATCCTGCAATCTCCTCTGTAGCAAGTTTCCCTTCAGATGTTTTACACAGTTCACTGATGCACATGGAAAATTATGTTGCTGTAGTTAATAACCTTATTTTTTTCTATTAAATTTATAACCCTTACCGGGAATTAAATGTGAATAAGCCACTTGATGTTTTTGCTCTGATTATAAAATCCATATGTTTCCTGAGGTCTCCAAGTCTTGCCATTTAATCTGACTATAGTGATAATAGTTTTTGGGGAAAACGGCTACCTGGTGAATAACCAAGAAATTTATTACTGCCTAAAACTATAGAGGACATACTTGTTTCTCTTGAAAGCTTAGCATTTTCTGAGATAAAAGACACATGCCCACGTGCTTGTACTCAGTATTTCAGGCACAATCCATTTGTGTCTTTTCATTATTTTTTTTTACAAATTCTGACATCATTGTTTACCTTTAACGCATTTGAGGGCAATACATTCAGGTCTTTTGCATAAATAATGACTGGAAAAACCAAACGTCTTTCAGAATTGCTTCCTAAGTATCAGCAACTTTCCAATGCCAACTGTAATACCTATCCTTGTTCACTGGTGCATTCATCTTTCATGTAATCAATGGTGCAAAGTCCAGCTGGAGGCCAGTCCTTAGTGGTGTATTCCAGGGGTCAGTCCTGGGTCTGGTACCATTTAACATCTTCATAATGACTTGGATTCATGGGGCAGAAACTCTATCTGTACTCAAAGCTGACTCTGTTAATGCATTTTTCCTTGTTCTAGCAAACTTACTTGTGCTTGCAGATGCTCATCGTTTTATTTTCCAATTGAATCCTATTGAAGGAGTCAATTATTTCCATGTCCTCTTTGCTCTACTTAATTTGCAAAATGATTTCATGAGATCATTAAAAATTGTGCAATATAAAAATTAAAGGTTTTCACATCCAAGACTTTGCCTAATGTATCCCATGGTTCTGTGTTCAGCAGGACATTCTTATAGCCTATAGACAAAACACAAGCTGGGGTTAGCTGTGCTTGCAAAAGATGAGCTTGGATCTCTCAAATACAGCAGAGCATCTTGGTTAAAGGTCAAGGTATTTTCAGGATGTTACTGGATGTATGTTTGTTAACCAGGGTACAGCTCTGAGTAAACAGCTTATTCTTTAAGCTCCTGTCCTCGTGTGTTTCCAGCCGAAGAGTCATGTGAGGGCGTTGGGGTTGGTGGACCAAGCGCTCAGTTAATTCTGGTGGAGCATCCTCATGCCATCTTGTGTGCAATTTTTAAACTGCATCTGTGTTGTTGCTTTCATGCACAACTCCAAACCGACTGGTGAGTGCAGCTACTAATTCCAACTAATTCTTTTTACCTTCTGTTCTTAATTGATTACTGTAATGCAGGGAAAGTCTCTTAAGTCTAAAGCCCTGATAAATGCTTGTATAATTTAAACAATGATGCTTTCCTTTCCTCTCTTCTTTTCCTAGTCTGGTTAATTTAGAACAATTTTAGTAACAGAATCTTCTCTAGATGATTTTCCTTCAAACTTGACTAATTTTGGAGCTGGTTGATTAACCTGATGAGCTCTATAGGCACTTTGTCTCAGCCTGCTTCTGTTGGGAGAGAGGTGCCTTTGAGTTGCACGGTGAAGAAAGCCTGTCACTACTTGGCTTTGGCAGGACTCTTATCAGCTACTGATGAAGGTGGTGTGCATTGAAGATCCTTGTCAAATCTGTTCTTAAAAATCTTTGTCATAATTTCTGGCTCTTCTTGAGCTACCCATATTTGGCTGAAATCCTTTTCATGTTGTACATACCCCTGACTTGTCTTGAATCTTGTCCACTTCTTGGCAAGTTCTGCTTTAGATGTCTTGTAGCTGTTTTTCATATCTCGGTTTCATGATTTAGCCAGTCAAGGCAAAAATATTTCCTCTGCAACCTCAAGCAGAGGCTGCTTTCAGCTGTCATTTTCATAGTATTTGAGCACTCGTTGAATTATTCTCCTATTTACCACTAGTAGCATCATTGTTTGTGAATGGTGCTTATGGAATGTTATGATCAATGTTAATCAGTATAGATTCACTGAGTGAAGAACCAGGCCTATGTTATTTTCCTAACAGAAAAATAGGAATTTGGAGTTATCAAGGTGACAGTTCATATAGTGGCTTCTTACCTCGGCTGAGCTGTAGATGGGAGGGCAGGGGGAAAGCGAATTTGCAGTAGTGAAAATAGGAAAAGTAAGGATGGTAAAGCAAATCCCTCTGGCAGAATGTATTCCCTCTGCTGCACTTCTCCAGTTCATCTGCTCTTTTGTCCTTTGTATTAGCAGGCACAGAGTTTACAAAAGGCAAATCCATCCACTTCTGTTTCTGAAATTCATCTCGTTCTTAACTCCATATTGTGACCTATTGTCCCTACTAATATCCGCTGAGCTGAGCGTTCACCACCTTGAATTAGGTTTTACATTCATATAAGTCAAACAGAGGAAGGTATCACAAACTTTCAGTTCAGGAAGTGTTTTTTCCTTTATGTCTTGCAGTTAGAAAGAGATCAAGTTATCATGCCAAGATCTGGCATCTACCCTTTATCAAAAGGCTGTTTCTGCTAAAGGCCTCTGTCATGAACTGGCTGCCATAGGGAAGTTTACTTCTGTAAACATCTGAAAGTAGGGTGGTGGCAGTTGTTGTTTGTCAATGTTAAACCAAGGAAACCAGACAGCAAATATCACACTGGCTGAACACTCCCACCAACTGAAAAAGAGAGAAAGGAAAGTACATGAAGGAGGAAAGAGGGTATTTGTAACACTCAGTTTAGCAGAAATGCAGCACTGAATTCTCCCTTCAGTCTGTAACTCTGTGAGTCAGCTGTGCTCTCATGCTCACTGTGAATGGAGTTCTAACTAAAGTGATTGCCTCACAAATCAGCGAAACTCCCAAGGCAAAATCCAGAGCAACTCTTTAAAAATATATTTCAAAGTGATCAAAGATGCATGTGTCTTACATTGTTCACCAGGGAGGAGTTGTTCAATAGCAACCAGAGCTAATGCAGTCATGAACTTGAGCATCTTTCAGCAACTGTCTCACATTTTGCTGAGATTATCATCCCATGAAACCTCTTTCCGAGCAATTCCTTAACCAAGCTCAGTAGCTGGAGAGCAGCCATTACATCTTCATCCTTCATCTGGTAAAGCAGCAGAACATTTACCAGTGTATACACAACTGAGAAATGCAATTTGACTGGTACATTAAAGGTATTTGGTGATCTTTAATCTTAGCATAACTGCTGCCCATCAGGGGTGCAGTAACGTGCTTCACAAAGTGCACAAGAGAAGACAAGGCCCTTAATGAGTTTTGGCTGAGCTGGACACGTTCTTGCACAGTGTTGTTCAAATTGTCTCAGGCTTCCTGCCAAGTAATGCAGAAGAAAATGCCTTAGAGTATGCTAGCTGTCTATCAACCTCGCAGAAAGTTTTCTCAAAGACAGTCTTTGATTTGTGAGTCAACCACTATTAAGTTAGTGTCAAAACCCTCTCTAGAGGCAACAAAATGGAGCACAGTTCTGCTGTTATTTCTGGCATCAAAATATTCATCTTGAACTTAAGGCTCTAGGTTATTTTTACTGTGCTCTGTCTCTGGAAGCCAGAAAGGATTTGTGGGGTGAGTTACGTGGCTTAGTTTCTGAAATGATGGGAATAAAACCTGGGAAATGAACATGGGGAAAGTTTGTGACGGTTTTGTAACCGACTTTATTTAAGGAAATAAGAAGGGCTCTCTCTCTACAAGGCAAGACTCACACCATAGGCTTCTAACTTGACTCACTTGCACATGCTGGCACATACCCCTAGAGTGAATGGCAAGTTTGCAGAGAAGTGCCATAACCACCCTCTGGTTCCAGTGGTCCATGTGCTAAACGTGGCAGGTGGGACTGGTTCGAGCAGCTGGTGATGGCATTTTGGCTCTCTGTGGGGCCCGGGGACTTTGCATTGTGTTGCTGCCAGGAAAATGCCCTTTAGCCCCTGCCTTTGCCACAGGAGCCTCACGGGCAGGCACAGCGGTCAGCTTTGAATTGGCACTGCAGTTTCTCCTCCTTTGGATGGCAAGACTGCCTCTGTGCCTCATCTCCCAGAGACCGCAGGAGAAGCCCTTGAGGAAGGGACACTAATGTTTAGGGAAAATGCCACGGAATCATTGCAATAGCTGCCCAACACAGCCCCCACATAGGGGCTGAGTAGTCATGACAACTGTGGTTATCAAACATTAGCATGGGACAGCATTCAAAAACCATTTTGCAGGCTTTAAATAACTTACCAAGCTGCAGGCTAGCAACTGTGGAGCTAGTACATGACAAAAACACACCTTCTGACTTTGAGGAACTGACAAAAAGGACACTGAGCCACAGGTGATCACTAAAGATTCAGCCTAATTGCAAAGGATATGCATAACAATGTTATACGGGGTAGCTGACTGCTCAGGAAATTCAGTTACTCTGCAGAGTAATCTGGGTCTCTGGGTAGCGTATCAATAAATACCTGCTTGAGATCTTCAGCAAGCCAAGCTAGAGACTAAGGATTTGTAATGATACCAGCAGGATATAGACTCTCGAAAAGGCCTTCACACAGCAGCCTGATAAATTTACTGTCTGAATTTCCAAAGAGGCTTTTAGAGCTTTGCCTCATCTGAGTTTGGATTGTTGTAAGTATGTAACTGTAAGTTTGAAGTAATGGATTTGGAAATGAAGACGGGAATTGAACGCCGTGATTAAATTTGTAGGGCAAAAAGAAACAGAAAGAAAACCTCTAGTGATGGAGAGCTCCTTGGGTATTGCTTCAGAGTGGGCTCACATGCACTTGCCAGGAAGTATTCATCTCTTACCTCCATCACTTTTCTGACATGGTGTTCTTAATTTCTTACCTTTCCTCATTCACCCCTGATTCCTGTTCTCAAGCTTGTACCACTTTCCTTCCACTGCAGTTTTCCTTTGTTCTCCACGCTGCCCGCAGTGCAAACACATGATGGAGTTACTGTGCTTGACAAATTACATGGCACCAGCTGTGCCACCACTGTGCATTCCTGACTGACGGCAAACACAAAGGGAAACCTCTGCCACACGTGGGAACACAGAACCAGGAGCTGCATCAGCACAGCTGGAATGAAGTCAGAAGTCTGCAGTCCTGGATTCCTATGTGGCGTCCTCAGCTCACACTGTGCAGTGTGGAAGTCAGCTTAGCTAACAAAAAGCTGTAGCTGTAGTAGCCTACACACATAATAAGAGCTGCTGAACTGGCTGTAGCCACAACACTCTCCAGGGTGGTGGCCTCAGGTGGCACAGGTTTTGTAAGCATACTGGGGGAGAAGCCCTACCTTCCAGGAAATGCTCCCTTGTACACAAGTGTTGGGTATGATTGCAGAAATGTTTGAAATGTTCACATGTACTCATGCTGCCGTACAGTACACACATGCTGGAGAACTGGAGCTCCACATTCTTTAAAGCCTATGCCAGCATTGCACAGCCACCTTGGAGGGATGGGGCACTTCACTGGGCCAGCCTGGGACCAGGAATGCTCAGCCCTGCCTGGCAGTGCTCTGCAGAACAGGGGTTTGCCGACTGTGCAAACCAGCACGGTGGAATGCTACATTAACACGTTTATATTGCTCCTGGTAACCGAGCTGGCTTGCTCAGGTCTGATTCTAATCTTTCACAGGACACAGCCTTGTATCAGTGGGGACATCCTCTCCATGTGTTTAGTCTCTCAGTCTCACAGTGAGACTTTTTCAGCATCAGGGGGATTTATGTACAAACTATGGATGCCACAGCATCTGAGAGGTTTGAGATGAACTCTCTGCAAGTCCATACCTCCTCTGACATACAGAGTAAGCCCACAGAGCCTGCTTTAGGCAGCTGCAATCCAAGGCTGTAAGTAATTTACTGTAATTTTGCATCCTCTTCTTGAACATTTTATTCTGGACTTCTAGTGCAATGAGAGAGATACACTCATGCACATCTCATGCACACCCAGTACACTCTCTGTTTCAGTGGTTCACTTGAGAGGCAGCTCCTTCAAGAGTATTGGCAATAATATTTTTTCAGCTGTGTTTTTTTCTAAAAGAAAAAGAAAAAAAAAGAAAAAGGAAGAGAAACAAGGCCAATCTTCTTTCAGGATTTTTCACTGTTGCCTCCCAGGGTGAACAGGACAGCCCTAGGACTCTTGTTTTCTCCTTGTCTTGAAGTGATTAAAGTAAGAGTGGCAGTGTGTTTCCAGAGGACTGGAGAATGTTATGAAGATTGTGCTTGCAAGAAACTGTCAGAGTCACGTTAAGGTGAGTCTGTGACACAATGAAAGTCTCATGCGCTGCATGGGACAGAGGGCCTTACTTTTACTTTAGTTAAAGTTGCTAACTCATTGAGAGAACTAGATGCGTGTTCTTGAAATGGAGATTCTGAATTGCTCCATGAAAATGCTTCCAAACTATTGCCAATCCCATTTTCAGATACAGTCATCCCCAGCCTCTTCCTGTATTTACTATTTCAATGTTTTTTGAATTTGGCCTCAGGGTTTCACATCAGTATGCACCCTAGCTATGTACACATAAGATTTTCAATCCTTTCCTTTCCCCACCATTTCTGACTTCAAGAAATTTTAAATGTGCATTTGGTGTGCTTCCTGACCTTGACTTTTGAGCATTCAGGCCAAGCACTCAATCATTACCATATAAGTTCATACCCTTGACACGCCATGAGTAATTGATCTCAACTCTCAATTATTATGTTAAGCTTATATGGATTTAGAAGGATGAGATCCTTCCTAATTAACCTCAAGTTTTTTGATAAGATTACACTCAAGATTGACACTGACAGCTCATAATTTATCTGAATTTTAAGGAAGCTCTTCATAAATTGCCAAGCCAGGACTTCAGTGTTATTACAGAAATAGATTTCAAAACACACTAAAAATGCTGAAAATGGGAAAGAGTTTTGTAACAACTCTAACAGGGGTGGAAGTTGTGTTACACCCACAGGGATGTTTCAAAGAACCCAAAGCAAGAACCAAAATGGAAGGCTGTTTTTCATGGTAACTAACATGAGCTAAATTTTATTGATCAAAACAAATAATGAAAAGGTAACATAAGAGGCAAATCTGCAGGTGGTAAAACTCCAAAGCCTGATTCTCACAGGCTTGGTTCCTGGCGGTTAGATTCACTTGAACCTAAGCAGGTCCTTAATGAAAGCCTTGCTCTGGGGTGCACCTTGTAGTGCTTCTGATGTGAGCTCTGCTGCAACCTAAAAAAAATTCTGTTCTGGCCATCCTGCTGAGCAGTCCTCTCTCCAACCTGCTGCTGTGCCTTTGTTTTTTTAAACTTTAAGTCTTTCTGAGCGCTGTCCTTTTTCTAGTGTGGTTCTGTTGCTTCAAGAGGATCAGCTGCTCAGGGTCAGTCCCCAGTTAGCATCATTCTATTAAGGGCAATGAGGGTTGAATTAACGCTAAGTCAATCAATCCTTGCTAATTCACACCAGCTAAGAGTTAGCTGTAAAAATGTCACAGTTTTTAAATGCACGTTTAAAGGAATTGATCTTGTTACTGTTCTGAGTAACTATTTTACTAAAAGTATGAGGAGCTGTGGGCTGCCTGGCTGTTATACACCAACAGGATCATATTCCTGCATGACTTTATACTTACATGGATTCCAAAACAGGAGAAAATGTTGTTAGTAATGCGACTGAAATAGATGATGCTATGTGACACTGCAAGGAATGCAGCATTTTGTATGGAATAGGATGAATGAGTACAGGCATTGAAAAAACTAGGGGGAAATTTCAGCAGCTGATTATAGAAGAGCTGCAAGTCCTGTCCCAGGAACTGGCTTTGTGAAGCAGGACATCAGTGTTCTGATAGGGAGGAATTAATATGGACTCAGGTAAAATGGGAATTTTCATGTAGTGTCATTTTTATTTGAGACTGATTAGTCTGACCTTCACTATCTTTCTAAAGACAGTGCAGTAAGTTTTGTTGGCTTTTTTCCCCTCTGGTCTCACTGAGATTAGAGCACGGATTGGCAGATAGACCAGTCTCATGTGCCGCAGAAAATGCAGCAGAGAATATTAGCTCAGAAGCACTGGGAGAAGACATTTAAACCCTTCCACATCGATGTTGATAAGCAGAGCTGTTGATGGACAGCTGTTTGCAACATTATGGTCGTGTATTTGTAGACCTAAGGGAATCAGATACCAATGTCCTCATAACTGCTAGCCTGGTAATTAAATATGACAGTCTTATCATACAGTATTATCAGCATTTTGAAAGTATGTCGTGAAGACAGAGATACAATAGTCCTCTACAGTTCAGCATCAGACAGCAAAACATGTTTAGCATGAAAGATAAATTTTGAGATTCCAAATATATAGGGTTAAGACCTCAGTAATGGAAGGTAAAGTAATTTAAAAAATGTTATATACCGAGAAAGATAAAGGTGTTAGAACTGTTACAATGACCCTGCAATAGACCCAGAAGGATAGAACTCTTACAGTGATGCCATTCCCTTTAAAGGCTGGTTGCTGTTCTCCATAGTTTTACTGATTAGTATCTTTATCAGTGAAGACTTCCACTGAAATTAATAGGATTAAATGTGTTGGCATAGCCTGACCCTTGAAATTTTAAGAATATATACAATGTTGCCAGTTTCTGACTGTGCAGGTCCGTTTTACTGTCATATTTGAGAGCATCGCTGGTTTTTTTTCTTTTTCTTTTTCTTTTTTTTTTTTTTTTAAGCCAGTTCTGGTTTTACCACTACAGAGTCTCAGTAAAAGCAGTTTTGAAAACCAAATATGTCACTTAAGTGAACAAAAAATCAATAGCACACAAAATTCTGGGAAACCCATTCTCCAGGAAACATATATCTATATTTTATCTTCTTGACTTCAATTATCAGCTTTGCCAACTTCTGCTAGAGACACTTTCCTGGCTCTTCAACTCATTCCTCATCAATCCCTGATGCTCTCTCTATTTTAAATGACTGTGTAGTTCCTCTCCCTCCTACTTTTCAGCTGATACTACCCACTTAGATTTTGACGCCCATTCTCATCCTTAGTTTTACTCTCCTTATACAGTGTTGCCACTGATTTTGATGGCAAAATACTGTGATTATTTCTGTATATATTGAATAGCTAACAATCCTTCCCATCAGAAGTCAGATAGCTTTAGTTGAGCAACGATACTGCTGCCTTACTGATTAAACTGCTGTGATCAAAACCTGTGTGTTAAAGCACCTTCTTGTCCTCATGTGAACAAGAGCTGGATTTCAGCAAATTCTTTTCCTCTTGAGCTGTGCTTTATGATTTTAATGGCATCTGTTGATGTAGCAAAAGTGCTATTCATCACCCAGTTTTGAAGACAGCTGTAGGAAAACTAGTGTCATTTACCCCTTCCAGTTTACTTGACTGAGCTGGCTCATCTGAAAATATAATTGTGACAGTTTCAAGGGAATCAAAGCCTAAATCCTTTCTGGAATAGAACCTTGAATGGTGTAAAGAAGCACTGTGTCTACCTTGTCTACAGTAGACTTGCAAAAACTGGCATCTGCACATGTTCTGTTTTGTTGCTCATGTGGATGGTAAAATTGCTTGGGAGGAAGAAATCAGGTTACTAGTTGAACTGCACAAACATGCTGCTGGTCAAAAGCTAGGGACTGTGGTTAAGTTGGAAATGTATTAAAATGTCACTTTCATTTGTGTTTTATTAAAAGGTCATCTGGCATCTTAAATAATAGGTGATTTCTAAAGGCAGTGTGTGGAGATGAAACGGATACCGGACATGGAGCATGCACACCTAAGTGTTATCTTATGTCCCTGAGTGGACCCATTATAATATTTGTGAAATTAGTATTCTCCCCAGGTTTTTATCATTTGCCCAGCTTAATTAAGCTTTTTAAGGTCAATAAGTGACTTTCTTGGCATGCTCAGGAAAGCCCTGACACCAACCCTGCCAGAGTACTAGATCTGCACCTTTTCAAGCCAGCAATCCAGGTATCTACAGGAGATAGACAAAAGGCTTCTCAGCTGTTCAGAGGCTGATGGGGGTCTTAAAAAGTGACTGCATGGACTACTTTCTTGTTTCATTTTCTGTAATGAGTTTCTGATTTTAATTTATCAGAAACATAAAATTCAGCTTATGTGCCATGTCTAAGACTCTTGACACAGACATAGTCTTTTATCTCCCTCAGTTTTGGAGTTGTTCATTTCCTCCTCAGAATTACAAGCCCTCCTTACAGAAGGGGTCTTGGAAAAAACAATAAGTGTTATCAAAGATCTACCCACAAAAGGCAATAAGTGTTATCAAAGATTTACCTGAAGAATAATATACTATACTAGCCTCAATTAGAGAATAGGCATGAGTTTAGTTCTCTTCACAAGAAGCATTTCTTCCACCCTTACTTATGAGCAAGAACAAAATCGCTGTTTCATCTCCCTCGTGGAATCTGTGATATATAAGGCATCTCAAAGGAAATTTACATCAGCCTGTTATGACTTTATACCTCCCCCATCAAATAATGGCCTTGAGCATGGAACAGAGACCTGAGGGAAATATGACAGAGAAGGAAGAGAGCCAAGCAATTAATAATATTTATAATACTTCCTACATGCAATAACCTATGATACGGTTAGTTCCTTTTTTTTCCTTCGTTATTTCTCTGCATAAAAGTTGGTCCATGTAGTCAGTACAAACATGTGTACGAAAAAAAGCATGGAAAAGACTTGTTTCAGGCTCTGTGTGTGTTTGTGTGTGTTATGATTTTACTAGAAGTTTAGGTGTTTCTGGAGTATAGGAAGAAGTAGAATCAATTTAATTTATACTGTACACTGTGAATACCCAGGGAATCCTTGTGCTTAGTGATATCTAGGTCCTGCACAGCTAAAAGTACACAACAGAAAACGTGGGTATTTTACTGGCACAAGATCACTTTGCTTAAATATGCTCAAAGAATTGAAAGAGAGATATAATTGCTCCAAAATCTACGTATGACAAAAAGAACTGTGTGAAAAAATAGATTGTGTGTTCAGTGAGGGGTAACTTGCTCAGGTGTAATTAATGAGTTACCAGACCATCCCACACATAATACTGAAGGAAAGAAATGGTAGGGAAAATAAGAGAGATCACAAGAGTGTATTACTTTGGCTGATATGAGTTAAGGAAGGTGCTACTCAGCATAGCAGGGCCAGAGGCTGGCTTAGAGGACAGAGCTGCTGATGGAAAAAGTCAACATGTCAAGTTACACTCCTAAGTGGAGCTGATTTTATGGTGGGCTTTTCACACAGGTGACATTACCTAGTTTTTAATTACTGCAGACAGAACGTCTTAACATAGATTCACTGGAGGACATATCAGTTGTCATTTTGTTGGTTCCAGTAAGTGCTCCGAGGTCCCAGTTGTTACTGTCTGTGAAACATGCTTTGTAAATCTTATCCTGTGTGAATATCCTTGGCTATTGATTCTTCTGTGAACTTGGCAGTCCTGTCAATAAAGGGGGAAAAAAAAAAAAGCATTAAAGGAAAATCAGTGTCCTTGCCTTACGCAGTAACCTGAACAGTTCTTGGGAAAGAGTCCAGTACAGGCACAGTAGCATGGTTAATTAAAGCAGTAACATCATTAGTATACTAATTTGGGAGTGTGTGGATGTTGGGTCCGTGTCTATCAGGGACACAGTGTAATTGTTGCCCTTCTGTTCTTGGTTCATAGTTTTCTGGAATTATGTGCAGGCTGAGGTAAAAGTAGAATTGCTAAACTGGTCAACCAATACCTGAATTAAAAGACATATAATTTTAGGGAAGGCTTTTTAGTGCTAGAAAGAGCACAATATTATCAGGTTATTTGGCACTGGAAACCTGAGGAAGCTGTTCTGAGATGGGTAATGCATTGGTCTGGACTTCTGCCAAGGAGCCACGGGGATCCATAACAAGGTAGAGGATTTTGAAAACTCCTTGTTCTCCTGGACCCATACACCCAGATTAATATCTGTGGGTCAGGTTTCTCTCTAGTCTGATGCTGCAGCCTGGTTTATTACTTTACACGGTAACTCCAACAGGGCAGTGCCACACTCTTGTCTGCTGCAAACTGGGAATGTTATGAAGAAAAAAAGATTTTTACTTTCCCCCTTACCTTCATTCATATATCATTAGTTAATTGGATTCACGAGGTACTGCATAGAGGTACAGAATGATGCTGAACCTCTCCTCCAGTCTCTGTCCTAATTTGTATGGAGCAAATTACTTCTACTTAGAGGTAACAGAAAAAAAATGGTGCTGACTGAGAAACATGACATTCCTTTTTCAACACTATTAAAAACTGGAGTAATGAAAATTTCAACACCTCTCCCACTATGTGTAAATAAAATATCATTCAGTGTGTCTCACACTAAGTACATTTAAAAGAAGGATTTAAACTGTAATGTGTACATTAAATAGACGCAAAATGTGCCCTTGTGCATACACTGACTGCTGAAAGATCACAACCAAATAAGAGCAAATTTTGGCCCCTGTTAAATCACAGTAGAGCATAGTACAGTGCCTGCAAGAATTCAAAGCGGCTCACTCAGCAAATTGTTATCTTGTGTTTGGAAAAGCAAACCACTGAGACTGTAGGATCACGCTTGCAATCCATGATTCAATACGTGTTTTATCACACAGGACAGTATTGTCATGGCTCATTCATGGAGAACATAAAAATAGCTATTGACACTGCAAACATACTGTGAGCTCACCTTAATGCTTCAAGAGTATTATACTCATTACGGGTTTATGGAAGAAAATGAACTTTTGGATTTTCTCATTAAAACATTGGAAAAATACCACTTCAACTGAAATCCTAAGTGCACTGGCACTTTACCTTTCAGTACTGAGACTGGCTTAGAAGTTCTGCTGATCTGCAAACAAAGAAGAGCCTGTTGGAGAGGCTGATCACTTGCTGTCTGAAAGGAATAAAGATCACCAAGCTCAAATCATCCATGCCAATGAAAATGGGTGCTTTTATTCCAACTTTCAGATTTCTCAGAGGTGCTATCCAGTCCCACACACCTCATGGGCTATCTTCAGAACCAGCCTTCTGAATCCTGATATCTTACATGTGGATACAGGGACGTGCAAGGGCTGCCGCAGCCTCAGTCCGAGGTTTGCTCCATGTTTTCCTCCCATCAAAAACTAAAAGCTGAGAACATTTTTCATATTCCACTCTCTTCAGAGAATCTCTGCTGCTTAGAAATTCATGGTACTTCTCTCTCAGAGAAGAAGCCGTTGCTAGTTATTACTTCTTACTAGTAATGGAAACCTGACTGGGCAGCTCCGTAAGGAGAAAATGCATTTCCCAGCTGTTCTTTAGTTATGTATTTTCCACTGTGAAGCCTCCAGTGCTTGGGACTGATACTTCCTGACATTAAAGTCTTCCTTGAGAAACTAAATAGCGTCAAGCAAAAATTTTTCAGGCGTTTGTCCAAGTTTTGTACTTGGGTTGTTCCTCAGAGGTCACCTTGCGTCTCCCCAGCGCAGAGCTGCGGCAGGACAGCAGAGGGAGATAGTGCTCAAAGGAGGGGGAAAGGTTCGGGCTTTCCGGGACACCCATGGCCAGCGACAGCACCACCAGCAGCCCAGGAGCAGCCCTCCATCAGAAGCAATAACTGCATTTCAGTCGCTCTGCTGTCCCGTGGAGGGGCGCTGGTGTGGATCAGCGGCAGCAGCTCCTTTCCTCCCTGCCCTGCCCTGGCAGCGGCGGTGGCCGCCCGAGCGGGCTCCCGGCCCTCTGCCGGTGTCCTGGCGCGGAGCCAGCGGGCTCCTTGGCGATTCCGCGCAGGCACCGACCTTGCTGGGTCACAGCAGCACGATGTACCGACTTTATTAAGGCGTGCCCTTTAGTGAGAGTGTGTTTAGTGCATGTGTTGGGTCTGTAATTAAAGTGCTAAAATACGGTTCTAGGAGAAAGTTTAACAGATTATTATCTTTCCTGCACAGAAGGAAGAGAGTGCGAGGACATATCTGTTTAAAGTGACTGTGCGAATGACATTTTGATGTTCCATATTTACAGTGCTCTCCTCCAGTCACTTACATATAAAGGGCTGGGTTATACCAGCCTGCCCCAGAAACAGGTCGGAGAATGAACCTGAGTCATGACCACTCCCAAGGGCCAGCCAGCTTTCCCCCTACACAGAACCACACAAAATCATTTAGGTTGGAAAAGACCTCCAAGATCATCGAGTCCAACCTTTTCCCTGCTTCCCGTGGCTGGGATGCCACTTTGATCAGGATAACATCAAAGCCTTATTCTTCCATGCTGAGCAGTATTTCTGTGGTGGTGTGACTCTTAGCCCCTGCTTTCAAGGTAAGCCAGAGAAGGATCGATAATGTCTCATCTGAAATCCAAGCTCCAGTTTTAACTCACCTGTCCCACTACGAGTTTCAGTGGGGCACTTTGTTAGTGATGGGAGAAGACCAACTCCTGCTCCCTTCCAGCTGACACTCCTGGGTTTGTCAGCAGAACTAATTTCAGTCTCCCTGCGCAATTTGCTCTGGTTGTTTTTTTACCTTTTTATCTTCTTTATGGGGATTTTTGGAAAAAAACCCGAAATCGAAGAGCCCCTGTAAGTTTTAATCCAAGTGCAATTACGGAGTGCCAGTCAGCTGACAATGGCAGGGTAATTGATGGTGCAAAATGTCCCATTGGCTTTCTGGAGATGTTTTCTACTGGCTTAAACCTTTGTGTTTAATGAATCCAATGTACATGACTGAAGCTGAGTCAGAACCCATGGCAGGCTCAGACCCATACACCTTATGGGCTTTGCAGGAAAACAAAAATAAGAAAAACCCAGTTGAGTAGAAAGAAAAAAAAATTCTTTATTCCTTTGCCACGTGGATCTTCTGACAACATAGATTTGTCACACCAGCTTAACTAGAGCTGTGGAAGTTGGAAGAATGTCTGGTTTGCAATACAAGATCCAGCTGGGTTCAGGGTGGCAAGTCAGAGACCTAAAAACATTAAATTGCAAGCAGACTCCTTCGGGAAACAGTGCTTTTAAACAGTACCATATTTTTGCTCTCTTTCTCTTCCTTACTTGGAAAAAGGTATCATGTGCCTCTTCCTTGAGCAGAAGTGTAGTGCACCAATGTTCAACCCCTGGGAAACAGTGGGTTCTGGCGAGAAAGGCTACAAAAGGCATTTTGTCCCTTGAATGAACCTCCAGAATTTTATATCTCTCTCCATATTCTCCTGTATCCCACCAGTGGCACAGGGTTCTTCTTCTGGGTTGTTATTTTTCATCTCCTAAAAGAACTAGGGAAAAAAAGAGGTGAATTGTGTCCTTATCTACCACTGAGTTCATCATCATCACTAAGATGTTAGGCAGAGTATCTTTGAAATGCTTTCTGACTGTTTCAGGTTTTGCATAGTTCATGCTATTTTTTACCAGAAAGAATATTTTAAAATTTGAAGACTGCCTTTAACACTTGATTGTAAATTTTAAATACTTATTAAAATAAGACACTAAGTCTTCACTGATTTCACCTGGAGAACAATTTCTTCCTCAGTTTTTCACACCGAATATGTCTGCAGTGGCTGGAAAGAAAAAGGTGGAAGATAAGCTAGAAAATTGGCAGAAATAAGGCAGCAACTATTTGTCAATAAGATACTACTTTAGAAGTTAAATTGCTAAATCCTGTGGTTACTGAATACTCCTCAATAGTAATAAGACCTCCACCTTCCTATGGCTCTGGCACACTTTTATTAAAACTTCAGAAAGTGCATTTCTACTAGGAAGGTTTGCATGTGTTTCTACAGCAGAAAAAACCCAGCTGACCTGTGTTTAAAGATCAAATTGACTTACAGCTGGAAAAGGTTTAGTGCTCCAATCTCTTTTTTAATAATACCATTTGTCTTTGTTGAAATCTTATCTCAATCTGTTTGGGGTTTTTTAGTGGAAACATTTATTTGAAGAGGTCGGTGAGGGCATTATTGGGAGGCAATGGGGAAGGTGGTTTTAGTAGGACTCCTGCTTTGGTTAACAACCTCTCAATGTGGATGCTTGTCTTAACACACAACTTCTAGGAGCTCATTCAGCCCTGGATAATTATTCAGTGGGACACATCTGGTTCTTACAGAGTCAGCACTCCCACCGACTTCGCTGGGACTGCTGCTGCAGGATTCAGCCCCACAAGAGCTAAACAGAGAAAAGAGATGAGGCTGTTTTGCTGAGGCAGAGAATAATGGTTGATGAAATAAATCCACTGAAGGAAGGAAAGGAAATATTCCTGCAGCATTGTGTTGACCTTTGGGAAACTATTCTAAGGTATTTTGCCACCACAACTGGGAGAGGGCTTCAAGAAGAGCTAAGATAGATGAGGCAAGTAGAGTTCCTTGGGTATTTTTGTCATTTAGTGGTTTTGGGGTTTTCTGGGGGTTTTTTTGTTGGTTTGTTTGGGTTTTTGGTGGTGGTGGTGGTTTTTTTGTTTTTGTTTTTTTAATGTTTCTAACTAAGCAGGGGTTTGTCTGCCTTATTTTCTTATTTTTGGTGGTGTGACTTCTGTCTCATTTGGTGTCTGTTGAGGCAACTTTCTACTAGGACATCTATATTCAGACTAGCAGTGATAAGAAAAGTGAGAAAAAGAGAGAGAGTACTTTCAGATCATAGGACAGGGAATGAAAGTGAAAGTTTCTCTGATTTGAAAGGGAAGAGGAAAACATGCTTGGCTTTACAGCTGAGATATTACATTTGAAGAAAAATGCAAATAGAGTACATGCTTCAGAATATAACTTCTCACTGGAAATAGAGTAGAACTGAGGCTACTGAAACATGAATAGTGGAGGTAAATTAAAGGTTTATACCAACACCAACCTATTCATTAAAGAAAACTGAAGTTACAGGAGACAGCAGGACTTTAAGGAGTGTTTCAAGAAGACTGATAATTTTGAAGACCATTACAGAAAATGAGACAAAAAAGAATTTGGAGGACAAATAGTTCTGATGGGCGAAGTGGGCATCTGATGGCGCATATAGTATGGGAAGAGGAAATATAGTTTGTTCAAACTAATTAGGGATAAAGTGAAAGGAACTGCAGGTCATATGTTGAAGAAGCTCATGAGGGAAGTAAATCCATGTGAAAACTCATAGCAGCTCATGGCACTTGCTGGGGGAGGGCGAAAGATATGGGGAGCAGGAAGAAAGATGAGTCTTGAGTGTGAGGAAAGCTGACAGTGGCCTAAAGCATACCAGGCAAAGCTGAAATCTAGTACTGGAGAGGGCTTTCAGAGAGAAATGAAGCTGCTGAGGGCAGCATGAGAAGAGAAGGAAGCAAACTGTAGAACAAACCAGGGGTGAGGCCAGTGGAAGCAGCCAGGGGAAATGAGATAAAATGATAAAGGGATTTGGAGTAGAGAAATACTATCTGAAAAGTCAGAAAATGTGGGAGAGCTTTAAGGAGATAGTGTCCTTAATTTTCATCCTACAACCCTGCAGCAAGTATTATAAAGGGGACATACTAGAAATCTTTATTCATTGGTGATCTCTGTCATAATGGCCCCTTGGAGGTTTTGGCAGACTCCAATTTAAAATAGCTCTGAGATACACTGACATTAAAAAAAAAAGCAGTGTAGCTTCAAGAGGTCTTAAAGCTGCCCTAGCTCAATGAGGAGTCTTCACCTGCAACTCAGGGTCTGGAGCTCAGCTTTGTATTTCAATTTCTCCAAGCAGCTCCTGGTTTTATAACCTGTTAATCCAGTGATCCTCTTCCCTGAGCACTATCACCAAAGGTAGTGCTGGAGGGATGGGGGCAGATGGGGGTGATTTAGTGCTTTTCTGGCAAGTGTGTTGATGAGTGGGCTCATTATATGGATAGCTTAGTAACAGGGATGGTTATCTGACCTAAGCAGGGCTTTGCCTCCTTAGTGTAGCTTCTCCTTCTAGCCCGACAATTTATGAACACGAATCTCCGGTCCTCTGCTGTCTGTGGCTTCCTTGTTACAGCAGGTTCATAGGACAGGTTGTTTTCAGAGGCTCCCAGATGTGTATAACTCCCTCAAGAGAGTTAGATAAAAGACCTATTTCTCATAATGATGTTTATTAGGAGGTTTTACGCACCCCAGTGAGGAAGAAGGGAATCAAAGGTTGCAGGTGAAGTACATCCGGAGCTCAGCTGAATGCAGCTTGATGCGTCAGCATTGTACAGATTTGAACCCAGGCTACTGTGTGCTTCTCTGTGGCCAGGTGGCAACCAGTGCTGTGGGCCTGAATGACACTTCGGAAATGAAAAGAAAGTCTGTAACTAAAGTCGTACCAAAACCCTGATTCAGAGAGCCTAATCAGGTAACTTTTACTTACCCTGGTGAATAATTCAAGGGGATTGTGTGTGTGAGTCAACTAATGCTTTACGCAAGTTGATGAATTAAAAAGACAGAGAAGCAGAGCTGGAGGTCCTTGCTGGTGGAAATCACATAGCTGAACTCAGTGAGACATGCCTACTTGCACTGATTGCAAAACTGACAACACTTCTGAAGAACACAAGAGATAAAAACATTAAACGAGAGAAAGCACGTGGCTGTGGTTATGGCATGTCTCTACCTGGCAGTGTATGGACAGAAAAGAGAACTGAAAAAGTAATTATTTCTGAATTATTTAAATCGTGGATGTTTCTTTTTCTGTTCATTTTTTCATGAACTGTCTGTGGAAGAGGTCACAGTTTTCTCAACTCTTCCTTACTTTAAATTATTTGTCAAATTCTTCCTGCAACCACTTCACATTTTAACTCATTGTGCAGGGAGCATTGTGGAAGAATTCTGAGCAGATGTGTGGGTCTTTTAGGGTCTGTGAATTGTCTTCTTTTCTTCTCTCCCATTGACTTTACAGAGATTAGGTCACCAACTTGAATGATGGATGCACATCAAAAAAATTACGCTTTAATAGCCATGAGGTACACTTGCTTTTTGAATTTCATAGAAACAGATCCAGTTCCAGCTGGGAAATGTCAGGTCCTGAAAGACAACATTTTTTCCAAGAGAAGTGGGCTCTGGAGGCTCTTGTCCCATCTGACTTCAGTGAAATGTTAATGAAGCAAGGAGGGACAGAGAAGTATTCTTGTCTCTCTAAGCAGGTGTTTCTCCATAACCAGCTTTCAGTGCAGGCACCTCCTTCACTACAGTCAGTGAGATCAATAGTCAATTCTAAGGTGCAGAAAAAAATGCTTCATTGCTAGTTTTCAATCTCACTTTAGTATTTGAAACTGAGCCATTTCAGACAGTCTGGGGCTGGTTTTCACCCATCGAGGTTACAGGTAAATCAAGCAGCTGACATGGATTTCGTACATGCTCCCAAACTGGGAGCATCTTTAAAATCCTGTACGCAGCTTGTTTACAGCACTTGTAGGAGGTCAGACCCTGCCCTTTCAACAGAAACAGCTAAATCAGGAGGGTATAATAAAAGCACTGAAGGCTTCTTTAAGCCAAAAGAGGATAGTTTAAAACTTATCAGCCCTTCTCCCACGTGGAAATTGCTGTGTCTCACAATAACATTTACAGTTCTGTCTGTTTAGTTGTGTCAGCAGGGAAAACACCACTTGAGCAGGCACTGGAACACATTCTGATGTTGACCAGCGATAGAAATACAGACACTGCTGCCTCTGGAAAATGATGACCCAGATATTTTTCCACTGTGAAATTATCAGTCAAACATATAAATGCAAGACTTGTAACACCTTGAGATGAATTCTTACGGCATTTACTGTTACAAGTTGTGGTGATGTCATAACACAAATGATGCATTTACGAGACCAGACTTTAACTAGTTAAGATTAATGAACTGTTCCAAGATGGAACTTTTATACATGCTGTTTATATACAAAAAGTATTAAAAAGAAAAAAAATGGGCTGCCAAAGCACTGATGACATGTAGAATATTGAAATAAATAGCTGACGATGCAAAAAGTGCTGAGAGAGGAGTTTACTCAAGCACTGCAACATCGCGTGTTTGGGTCGTTGTTTGGGGCTGTGTCACGCTGGTTACCAATGTTACAGTCGTGACTCCAGGGTGTATAGGAGTTGTTCTGCCATGGTGACAGGATATTAATTGAAAACAACAAGTTGTGTATATTTAAGTGGGAAAAGAACAGCATGTTCACCCACCTGAGTGGTTGTTACTTTCTAAATGACTGTCTTCAGCAGGCCTCATTCCCAAGGTGCCTAGCCCTATTGGGAAGTATCTCTAAAATAAATATTAAGTAATTCATTAAAGAAAAATCTCCACATCATAATAAATCATCAAAACCCCCATAACGCAAAACATGAAAGCGTCAACATTTATATAAAATCTTCCACCCAAAAGTCTCAAACTCCCTCAGTCTGAACATCCTTTGTTTGTATTTTTAATTGCTATGAATACTAAAGATTTTTTCTACATATTGCAACAGATACTTAAAAATCATTGATTTTTACACATCCTCTGATGTGTATTTATTTTTATTCTCCTTCCAACACCAAAATTCCTGTACTTCAAAGGTTAATGGTTGCTGCTACTGAAAAATATTCAGTATGATCTCAGAACAGCTTGTAACAGGACGTGAGCTGGAAACCCCCAGTTGGTGAAATAAGGATATGGTTAGGTGATATAGAGTTACATAAGCAGGAATTCTCCAAGGACATTTTGATGAAGTCCTCTATTGCTGTGAAAAGCTGCACAAGATTATTAATGATCACAAGTGGTCAGAATGTTTTGCCTGGTCAGAAATCGGATAAAAATAACCCACCATTTTTATTTTTACAGCGTGCTAGTATGGAAATACGCTTTGTGTTATAGTCCCATCCTTGCTGTAATAGATCACAAATCTATTGATCTATTGATTCTTCTACAAGCCAGTGAAGTGCAATGTCCAGGGAACTGTGCATCCATTGCTCTGAGCTTGAGAAACAGTCTATGATGCTTTTGAATATACCTAAAAGTAATAACAGATTTCTGAGGGGACTAACTGCAGTTCTCTGTAGAGACTGAAGGGTGTGTGATAATCAGAATCCCTCCAGAACAATAAGGGAAAGCCAGAAATGGGAATCACATTCTTGTTGGTATGGTATTCTCCTAATCACATGCTCTTAAGGAAAATTATGTGGCAGGGTCACTGAAAATCAGGTTAACCATATGGCGAGCCCAGTGCTTGCTTCGTAATGCGTGCGTTTGCTGAGGATTAGAAATCTATTAGAGAGCAGATTTGGAATTCCATTGAAGAAAGTAATGAACTGCATTTCAGTGCAGAGAAAGTAATCTCAGATAAGCAGAGAGCAGAGTCAGTTTGACAGTGTGTTGAAGAGGTTCAAGAGGTGAAGTAAAAGTCACGCAAAATCACTGAGGAGATACACTGAGGTGAAGTTCTTTTATTTATTTATTGTGCTGTAGGTTTCTTGAGGAGGAGTTCTGCAGATGAAATGCATGCAAGAGCAGGTCTATTAAAAGCAGCTCTCAAAATACTGAACACACGGGGCTAAAGAAGCACTTAGCTAAGAAGCAGATAAAAAGTCTCGAAAATTAGTGAATTATGTTGCTTCTAGATGTTCAGTGAACTATTGGTAAATAAAAATTATATATTAAATGAGTCTACAGGATACACAGACCCTAATTTTCATTTATCGAACCAGAATCCTAACCCCAAAACCCTAGAAGGAATTTCTGTCTAGTGATAGGATGAACTATTAACAACCTAGTGACTATGGTTGGATTTTCTCATTTATTTGAATATGGTACCTATGTTCCCAGTGAAACTGCATAAATATGTTTTTTCAAAACAAAGAGTGGTAGCACAGAAATCAGTATGCAAACAGTGTGTTGCTTCAATATCATTGCCAGGCTTCCTTGGATTCCAGACTTGACATGTCATAAGAATTTATTTTCTCTGCATAGCATGTATATTGGGCCTAAATTAGCTGTCAGCACAGGTAGATGCTTCACAAGTAGTGAATTTTTACTTTTTGCTTCTCTGTGCTATGGGAAGCATTAAACTATGATGTGATGGGGTGTAGTTTGCTTTCCCCCTCTGCTCAACTATCAGCAGATAAAAAAGTGAGCCATTTCGGGGTGTGCCTTTGTTCCTACCATTTCAGAGTTCATACTGCTTACAGAACACTGAGAAAGTTAAAATATTTGGAGACATAATCTGCTGTTTATCTTCAATAGCATGTCACAAGATGCTCTTCCATTGATAGACCTATAAAGAGAGGCTCTGCAGAGAGCAGAGGGATATCAGACTTCAGTCTGTACCTAAGACACAGTTCTTAGCTCACAAACTGTCTGACCTGGGATTCAGGGGTCTTAGGGTCAGTGTTTGGCTCTGATTTCTGTGTCACCTCACACAAATCATTTAATCATCGCACATGCCTGTTCTGCATTAATAGAAGTCATCTGCAGTGTGGAATTTATCCACCCTGGAGGACACATGGTAGGAAAGTATTTATTCTCAAAGTGCTGAGATCAGCCACCCACAGGCCTTCTTGCTTGATCTTTTTCCCCATCATTTCTCACAGGCAATAGCAGATAATTTTTCATCCACTCTCAGGCTTTTCTTCTGATTTGGGATAGAATTTTTTTGGCTTTTTTTCTTTTGGAGGCTGTGTGTGGATCTGGTTTGCTGCTTGTTCTTTTAACTTGTAAAATTCACTATTTTCATTTCGCTCTCTTTTACCATTATTTCCTTCAATGTGTTTTCTAATTGCATGGTCTGCCCTACCAAGCTGCAGTTTAGAAACTTTTGGTGCTCACCTTGCAGGACTTGTGTCTATACACTGCAGAGTTACAATAAAATCTGCTTCTCCACGCCTGTCTCCTCCTGCTACAAAATACTTTCTCTCCTATTTCCATTCTAGAGTCTTCCTGACCAAACAGTTTTCCTCTTCCAGCTCAATTTCCATGCTTACAATCCCAATCACATTTTTCCCAGCCTGCAACCTGTTTCAAAACCTTCCACACCTTTATTCTTGACTTCTCTGGACAAGTTTCAGAAGTTTATTCCAGTGAAAACTGTATATACCTTCCTCCCTGAAACGACCATTTGAGCTTCCCATCCCCTCTCAGATTGCTTGGCAGTCTTTGTAAAGATTCTGTGCCGTCTTCTCCCCTGATTCAGGTGGAAGTTCCTGAGTCATGCTCCTTCTCTAATCATCTCCAGTTGCCTCAATGCTGTCTTGTTTTGTCTTTGGTCTGTATCTGTGTTTTCCCTCCTTTCCTTCCTTTCTCTTATGATGCTCCAGCTTTTCCCTTCACAGTACAGTCATGCTTCAGTCCTTCCTAGTACAAATTGCATATGCACCCTTAGCTTCATGTGCCTTTATGTGTTCTCCTTTGTCTTTCTCCTTTTCATTTATGGTCAACTGAAGGTGCAGTTTACAACTCTGAAGGTCTACTTTTCCAGTTATATCCTCATTTTTCTTCCCCTTTTGCTTCGTCAGAGATATCCCACTGAGGTCTGTCTTGGGGTGACTCTATCATGTGTATCCCCTATCATGCTCTATGCCCAAAAAGTAATATTGTGCCTTTTCTGTGCCTTTAAACTGAGCTTGAGGAAAAAAAAAAAACCAAACGAACTTTCCAAAGCAGCTTCTCAAGGGCACAGAGATTGCACTCCTCAGTGTTGTCTGGCTGCGGGCGGCATGGAGGGAGCACCCTGCTTGCTTTTTCTTCAGCCAGCTGTTTTTTTTTCCCTCTTGGCGTGAGACGGAGAGCTGAATTTTGTTTCCTGGGACTTTGGTTTTTTTTTCCCCTTCTTCTCTTCTGAACTGTTTCAACAACATCAGAACACATGAGGAGAATTTTCTCCCTGAGGCCCGGGGGTGGGCCCACGCCCTCACCAACCAGCTCCGAGGAGGAGAGAGACCACACCTACAGAAGGACTCTGAAATCTTCCCAGGTTTCTCTCTATAGCGGGGGTTTTAATTCATTATTGAGCATCATTATCCTTGTCCTGTGTGTTTGTTAAAATAAATAGTTTTTTTCCTCTTTCACTTTCCTTCGAGGAAAAATTTCCTTTTTTCCCGAACCCTGTTGGGGGAAGGGTGGTTGCAACCTGGTTTTCTCTCAGGGGCTATATTACTAGATTTTGGCCAAACCGGCACAGGTCACTAAAACCTTTTCTCTCAGAAATGGCCAGGACTGTTATTTAGGGCTTATTCTTCTTGACACACCAATTACGTTCATATCAACTATCAAACATATCAAACCTTTCTCATGATGGCCCTTGTTCTTAGGCAATGGTCCCAATAAATACCTGCAAATTGTCATGTTTATTATCTTATCATGCTTCCAATCTTCTTTAAAATTCTTGTCAATGAAGGCACTGGTGATCCAACTCCTCTCTGCCGTGCTGATGAACGCTGTTTCAGTTTTCCACATGTAGATCCATGTTAATGTGACTCCAATTGCTGTCGTGGCAGTACCTGTCTTTTACTCCGGATCTGTGTATCCTGTAGCTCAGTCAGGTCTTGCTCCATAATTGCTGCCTAAAGTTCTACAGCAATAGTAATAACATTAATAGTAGGCAGAATCCTGTTGACATTCAGCACTGTAATCAGCACCTTCAAAAATGCTTATAAATAGTACAGAGAAATTATTGTCAGGAAGGTCAGATGTTTCCCAGGTTGTTTAAATAACAGAAAACAAAATAAATTCCTCTTAATGAGTGTGGCTTGAGTCTGATTTTCATGGATTAAAACAGATTAACCCACTAAACATAGCTTCAGATCCTGATGCAATTATTTCTTTTCCTGAAGCTAAAAGATGTTTAAGTCCTTCTTCTATTGATTCAGTCTTTTTTTTTTTTTGTCTTTGTGAAAAACAAGGATATAAATGAAAAAACTGGCAAAGAAAGGGTTATAGGACAGGTTGCAGTCACCTGTTCTGAGTGTCCACTGAGAAGGATAATCAGATGTGGTGAGCTGACTAATAGGGATGTGGGCTGAACTGTTAAAAAAGGAGAAGGCTTTCAGAAGAGGATTCCCAAGAGACAAGGATGGAAATGTAGTTTTCTCTGGTGTTTGGCCAAAGATTTCAGTGTGAATATTGGATTATTAAAAGCTGTTATTTATGTATGGCAAAGGAACAATCAAGACCTTCCTGACTCTTATATTTTTCTGCTGCCCCATAAAGCCAATAACATTTGTATATCTCTCAAAAGGTGTTCAAGCCTTGCACGCATGTGCAGCATCCTCTCCTGCCTTGCTTTGAAGGGCTTCGCTCTTCAACTAGGTCCTCATCACATAATTAAGAAGAAGGGCTCTTTCTGTCAGGCCGAGTAAAACCTTTACCAAAACAGTGTTCTCTAACTATATCTCACATTCAGCTTCTCATCTTAGCCTTGCTGACTACAGATTGGCCTTGGATACTCTGTTTCTTACGCAGCCATCTCCTGTTCTTTTTAGTGCTTGTCTTGTCAACAAAAGCTCTTCATTTCCCAGCTCTGAACTACTTTGCATTTCTCAACTAGGCAGTCTCACAGACTATCTTAACATGAGCATCAAACTTAAAATAATCATCTTTATCAAACTTCTGATTTGCAAAACCCTGACCCAATATGTGTGTATTCATTTAGGTTGGAAAAGACCTCTAAGATCATTGAGTCCTGCTGTTAACACTGTCAAGTCCACCACTAAATTGTGTCCTTAAGTGCCACATCTGCTTGTCTTCTAAGTGCTTCCAGCATTGGTGATGCCCCCACTTCCCTGGGCAGCCTGTTCCAGTGCTTGACAATGCTTTCCATGAAGGAATTTTTTCTAATACCTCATCTAAATCCCTGCTGGAACAACTTGAGACCATTTCCTCTTGTCCAGTTCTTTCTACTGGGGAGAAGGGACCGACCTCCACCTGGCTACACCCTCCTTTCAGGGAGTTGTAGAGAGTGATAATCCCTCTGAACCTCCTTTTCTCTAGGCTAAACACCCCCAGCTCCCTCATCTGCTCCTCACAGGACTTGTCCTCCAGACTCTTCCCCTCCTCTGTTGTCCTTCTCTGGACATGCTCCAGTACCTACATGTTTTTCTTGCAGTGAGGGGCCCAGAACCGGACATAGGACTTGAGGTGTGACCTCAGCAGTGCCCAGCACAGGGGGACAATCACTGCCCTGGTCCTGCTGCCACACCATTGCTGATACAGGCCAGGTGCCCTTGGCATTCTTGGCTACCTGGGCACACCTGGGCTCATGTTCAGCTGCTGCTGACCAGCATCCCTCGGTTCTTTTCCAGCTTTCCAGTCCCTCTGTCCCCAGCCCGTAGCGCCGCCTGGGGTTGTTGTGACCCAAGTGCAAGACCAGGCACTTGGCCCTTGAACCTCTGCCCATTGGCCTCAGCCAATCCAGCGTGTCCAGATCTTTCTGCAGAGCCTTCCTGCCCTCCAGCAGATCAACACTCCAGCCCAAACTGGAGTCATCTGCAGACTGAGGGTGCACTTGATCCCACCATCCAGCTCATCAGTAAAGATATTAAATACAATTGGCCCAAATACTGAACTCTGGGGAATACCTCTAGTGACTGGCCACCAGCTGATTTAACTCCACTCATCACCACTCTCTGGGCCCAGTCACCCCGTTATTTTTTTTTATTCAGGAAGTTAATCTCCTGTGTCTCCCTATTACCATCTATTTGTATTTTCAGTGTACATTTTTGCTTTCTAAGGTACAGTAGAACACAATTTTGGGGATGAATGGAGTGTTTGCATGGTTATTTCCAGCTTTCTTCTTTATGGCTCTTGCATGTGTATTAATTATCAGAACATAATGGTGGATTGAGTTTTGGGAAGTTAAAAATTTCTCTGTAGTCTCTGATCTCAGTGTGAGTGTAAGATTAGGGGGATATTGCCCATGTAACAAGGGAAAATCAAGGAGAAATTCTACCTTGAAAGGTTTCCTCTCTTAAATCTCCTAAGACATATTTTACTTGTATTTTGCCAGTCAAATCAACGAATTTTCCCTTCCTCAATTTTTTTTTTTTAAGCTCATGGGACAATCAGGGAGAACTCAAAGGACTTGAAGTTAACCTCACCTAGGGGGCTGAAGTATCCTTCCTAACCTTTCACATCCATCTGGTTTTGATTTCAAGAGGGGAAAAGGCAGAAGACATCTTTTTTTGTAGGGAAGGACGGACACATTTGTACCTTTCCAGGTGCATTCCTCTGGTGGCCTGCAGTTCACACACACTTTGTTCTCTCAGTATAGGGAAGTTGTAGCTTTCAGGATGCTTCACTGCCAGCCAGATCCCTCTGACAAAGACTTGGCTTTATCCATGCATCCTTCAGAAATACAGGATTTGGGCTAAATGGCAAAAGGATAATCGCAGTCGCTAAGGAGTCACTAAAAGCCCCCTTGAATTTCTACAAAGCCTTTTCTGCAGAGAAGGCTGTGACTCAAGGGTTATAGTATTTCTTGGTGTGGAATTTTTGAAATCTGTAAGGTCACACAATCACAAGGTGGTGCAAATGTGAAGACTTGACAGGAGGAAGGATGCCATTTCTATGCATAGCCTCTTGTTACTGAGACAGGACTGTCTTGGGATTTTACACTTCTTCATGTCCTGAAAATGGACTTCAGTCCCTAATATCCATCGCTGGGTCTCCATCTCTAATGATCAGTCCCTTCAGGCAATATTTAATTGGGTAGTACAGTAATTCTGTGATCAAGATATAAATTTATTACAGGCTGGATTGTGACTGACAAACTCATTTCACCTATGACCTAAACTGAATATGAACTCAACTCTTCTCAGGTAGGAAGCTGATGTGTAAAATTGTTTTCAACTCATTGCCAGGGGATTTAGAGTGCACGTTTTTAGTGGTTTAATCTGGGATTTAAACCTGAAACCAGTTACTAGAAGATTCGGCCAAAACCAAGATAGACGGATAAAGCATATTTTTTTTTCCAAAATGGGATCACCTCACAGAACTTTAGTGTTACCAGAATAGTGCTTTTGATGGGAAAGACAAAATCCCTAGTTTTTATTTTAGCATTAAAATACATGGATGTAATATTTCTTGGAAATATATCTATATGTTATGTTCCTGACCATGCACTAAAAGTAAAAAAGCTAAAATAAATATTACAGTGTTCACAACATGTGTGTTTTTGTATGTTGTTGCTAATGATGATAGATATAGCACAGTTTTAAAAGATACTTTCCATAAAATGGAATGCAGACAACTCTAATGGCAGATGTTGGTCAACATCTTTTTTAAAACAAATCCCTAAAAATTTACCACAGCTGGAAGGAAAGAAAATGGTTTTCTCAGACATTTTAATATGCTGAAATTAAGCAAAGCAAAAATTACATTTATGCTGTGCAGTTAATAACTTTTAATAATCATTAAAATTCTCTATTTCTTAACAGAAATTAAGGACTTTCTAGCTTTAAGGCTGGGTGAACAAAGACCTTTCAAGAACATTTCCCTGCTGTTCTGTAGGTTTATTGTCTTAATAGATATTCTCATTGATCACTGTTTGCTTTACATTTTTTCACTTCATATTTAAAATTGACATATATTTGAATACTTACCATTATATGGTCAGTTGAGCTATTCATTTAATAGGTCAAATAATCATTATATTTCACTAGGATGCTGGGGTTTAATTCATTTAACATTTTAATCTTCCATCAGTTTTTCCTTTAAGAGGACTTCAGTGCATATACAGGATTTGTATAAATCTGTGCAGTAAATTTATTCTTTTAACAGTTTTATTCTTTCATCAGAAATTCATTTAAATGGATTCTACTATATATCACATTCACTGCCAGTGTGGCTTTAGGTCAGGCTGTAATTGATGCAAAAGCAATGAGGTATTAAAAGAGAAAGGAAATATTTGAAACTGGAAAGGGTTCAAAAAGTGTGCCATTGTAAGGCCATGACATTCTTCGGATATGATGGGGGAGGGGGATGGACCACTCATAAACCATTTTTGTCCAAAACCTGGTATAGTTGCTAATTTCAGGTTCTGCTAAAGTCAGAATCTGTGCTAAGAGGGCCAAGTTTGAAGAGGCACATCAACACAAGAATCCCATACCAGGGTATAAATATGGTCCCCTCTTTTTGAGACAAGTCTAGAAATATCAAAACAGAAAAAATTTGGTGAAAATGCTTTCTTCTTCAGTTTGTCCATGCAAATTGGCACATTCAGGATTTTGGGATGTTGCTTGTTTTGTTCATGTAGGCCACTCTTTTGGTGTGGGATGCACAGAGCAGTAACTGGAATATGTTCCTTTTCCCAAGTTCTTAGGTAGATTGGTAATGGCCAA
This sequence comes from Rhagologus leucostigma, assembly GCA_013397725.1. Taxonomy (NCBI): domain Eukaryota; kingdom Metazoa; phylum Chordata; class Aves; order Passeriformes; genus Rhagologus; species Rhagologus leucostigma. The sequence goes on along the minus strand of VZTD01005605.1, from coordinate 1,835,082 downwards.
GAATAGCAGAAGAGAAGGAAGGTAAAACTAGCAAGGGTTTTCATGTGCACAGGCATGAACAGAGAGAAGAGGATCTATGGTGAAAAGGAGAATGGTGTAGATAGTGTAAATATGCTAAGATTTCATACATATAGAAAACGGTAGCAAAAAAAAAATCAATTTCTAAATTTCTACATGTCATCTGCTACTATTTATTACATGCGGCATAAGGACAGACTTTTAAAAATATTAAGCAAAGTTAATTAATGACTTGGCTGAGTTGTTACACTGCAGAGCTACAGGGTGTGGGTTCATACCTCCATCCAGATCCAGCCCCACAGCTGTCTGCTGGTGACCTTGCTGACAAAAGCTTCTGGGCCATGTGTGTGTGGAAGTCAGACAGTCCAAAATGCACCTGGCTGTATGACACCTTCATTGGTATTAGCTGCAGGAGCTGATGGAACTTCTCACGACATATGGGGTGGCCTGTGGACCTCTGAAAGTGTTGGTACACTCACATAGCCAACTTGCATAACCTTGAAGTAAATAGAAGAAAATAGTGGTTTAAGGCTGACAATAGAAAGGAAAAAAATTGCAAAATAGCTGAGGAAAATTCAGAAAATCTGAAGAATATGCTGGAGGGATAGAATCTGTAATATTTATGTGTGTGCAAGAAAGACTACATATCTTTATGCAATTAAACAATATCAGTAACATTAATGGAAAAAATTGCCAAGAAAATAAATTTATGGTAACATCACGGTTTTTTAAAGGAAAAACATAAACCTGGATCATTTCTTTTATTTTAAGTGTATGACATACAGTATATCTTAGTCAATTTAAAAATTGTTCTTTTGCTAGAATTGCCAATAGTTGGAAGGAAGTTTGGAATATAAGTAGCATTTCAGCACTGATGAGGAGTGGTTGATTAGATCAATGAATAAAGATATAATGAAGTGTCTGTTGAACATGTACTGTGCTTCTGATTTCATTTCAGCAAATAAATAGCTGTAAAACTCAATGATTTATATGTAAAACTAAAATGCCATCTCAGAAATTACAATAGTTGCACAAAATTTTCTTAGTTTTTCACAGAGACCTTTTAGATGGTATCGTGTAATTATTTCTTTTATAACAGCTTTTTCATCTCAAACATATTGGGGACCCAGGCTATGGCTGAGAGCACAACTCATTTTAGGCTTATGGTTAAAAGTACAGTAAAGGTAAGGTTTAGTTTTAGGAGAGACAATGCCTAAATCTCCAGCTGTAGTGGGGCTGCAACAGGGTTGGCACAAGGAGCAATATCCTGCAGAACATTTTCTCTGCTGACAGTTTTTTCATCTGGGCGATGGCTTTTGAGTGTGGGCCAGGTCTCAGCCCATCCTGGTGGTTGGGGTTAAGGTTAGGACAGAGACAGTTTGCACTTTCTTCGCTCAACCTGATAATTGGTTTTTCATTTTCCTCTCTACAAGAGCTCTGTATTTATAGGATATCCTTCCATCACACTTGAAGTTACACCCTTAGACTGGTGTGATGGCTTTGTATGCTAGGGATCTAGTGCCTTCAGCTTGCTGCAGTCAATTTACTTTTGACAACCAAGAAATTTGATTTTTATAATGAGGCGTAAATCACAGGAAAAGGTTGTCTATACTGGACTTAGCAGAGTTAGGAGCAAGAGTGCAGTAGTTCATATCAAGAGGATTTTAAAATAGCTGCATGGTAAAGGACATAATCTCGTGGAGAAGGAGAATTTAAAGAAATTTGGGACAGCCAGGTAATAGTTGCACAGCTTGGAGGTTCAAAAGCTGTTGTTGACTTGTTACGGTCCATTGTGGCTCTGGTGTGGTACTTGGTTTGATATATAAGAATACGAGGAGCCAGGAGGCTGGCTGAGAACAGAAAGATGGGGTGAAGTGCAGCATGCCCGAAACAGCTGCAGAGTCTCTCTGCTCAGTACACTGAGCTGCATGTGTGTTAAATTGAATTATACCTTTAAATTAATTCAATTGAATGTGAGACGAATGAATTATAAATCATTCTTGGTGAGGCTATAAATATGGCTTGATAGAACCCAACACCACAAATAGGAAAAACCTGCAATAATGTATTTGCATGTTTACATATCACTCCCCTGTGGTGGATTAGCAAGCAGAAAGAAGTCTAAAACCACAGGGGGAAGGTTTAAATAGGATGATGCAGACATTAGTGAATGATTAACCATAATTTCACAAAGGTGGAGGGTAAGCTCTTCATTTTGCAGAATCTCACAAATGTATTTTGAACGATTAACTGAATTTGCTTGGCAAAAGTTTAATTAAGGCTGCCACTGATTAATGGCAATTATTTAACCCGGTATATGGGCTGGCTACTCACACTGTGTGGAGAGCACAGCAGTAATGACAGGAAGGTGTCCAGGGGTTCTTGGGACTGTCGGTGCTAGCTAACCCCACCTCCAAGGAGGAGAGTGAATCAGACACATTCCACAGTTCTCCTGAAAGGCCCCGGGTGGCCCCTGGCGGAGTGTCCTTAATAGAGTGCACAAACACAGACAGTGTCCATACACAGCCAGCTCTGTGGGCCAGTGCACCAGGGAATAGGGTCAGAGCCCTGTCCCCCTTGCTGAAATGATGGATGCTGCTCTCAACACTCTTGACATTTCTACAAAGCTGCAAAACCAGACTGAGCCTTGTGTCTGCAAGGAAACTCAAAGCAGAGAAACGAATGAACCTCTCTCATGTTCTCCTTTGCTTCTTCTTCCTCCAACACCCCCACCCCCCGCTTCCTTCTTGTTGCTCTTGTCTTTTGTGAGAATGAATGTAATCTGCCCCTGGCTGGTTACACCAATATTTTCAAATGCTGCTTACAGTCTTTTATGGGTAATACTATTTTGGCACAGTTAGACACAGTCATGAGAACTAGCAACATCTGTGTCATATAATTGCTTTTTTTCTTCTTGTCAGAAGGAGGAAAAAAACACTCTTAATAATAACTTATGACTAAGCTGATTAGGAAATAAGTATTTCCTTGAAAGCATTTTGAGAGGAAGCACAAATATTCCTTTTAAAAAGCACAAATTCTCTTCATAGGTTTATCACAAGCTTCTTACTTGTCCTTTTACTGAATTGTTAAACATTCTCTCAGCTTTTCATGTCATAGATCCTGGTTTCACAGCAAGGTTCTGGTTGTCTGTATCCCGAGCTCCAGTGAAGTGCTGTTGATTGTCAGATAATGGCAGACCAGGTGAATCTCTCTCATGGCTACTGAATACAGCTCTGCCTTCTAAACAGCTTCATGAATGTTATAAAATTAGGAAATATGGTACCCTTGGATGGCTGACATAGCGACACATAAGTTAAACACTGTTTATTATTAATGTTCTCTATAATTAAGAAGACTTCTGCAACCCGGGCAGGATTTCAATGTCTTCCCAAGACTCGACAAAGATATATATCCTCCTGTAACTGAAACCGCTGCTGCTTTTATGCCTAAATCATGCAGTTTACTAGTGTTCCATCCATTTGCTCCACAACTTACTATGAATACTTCTTATTTTGGAGATACTGAGTATTTAATTTATATCTCTCCTGTATTGTGATGTTTGCAGAGTAACAGTGTTATTCAAGCAGTAACTTCACACATTTCAGAAGTTCCAGCATTACTTCATTAGCAGTTTATGTGAATGTTCAGTTCCAAAATATCTCAGTTACCTTGTTTACAATGATTTTCAAGCTCACTCGCAAATTCACTAAAAGGCAAACTCATTTTACTGTTCCATTAAGAAAGCCATATGCCTTGCTCTATATTTGCACTCAAGACGAAAATTAATGTCTGCTATACCAAGTATGGTATTTCTGTTTTTCTATCAGCAAACTATAAAAACTAGCTAATTTTTAGCCTGCTTGCTTTCTGTTTGTATATCTCTAAAGCATTACTGCATACAGCAGTACAATAAACAACACATAGTCAAGAAGTATCATAGACACAAAAAGTTTAAAAAAACCCAAAAAGCAACTGGAAGCCATGAATTATCTTTGGATCAGGTTTTTAAGAGTTCGTATCAAATCTACGTCTGTGCTTTGTTTTTCCTTTGAATAGTCATAAATAATTAGCTTATCTCCTTCTATCAGTGTCTAAAATAAAGGACTAATAATGTCAGGACAGCTTGCTTTGACATTTATGAAATATGCTATGATCTACCTGTAACTGATTGTAGGGGTAGCTGGAAGAGCATATTTTTAGATTGCTTCATTTTCTGTTATCAGAAAATCTGTCAGCCTTAGCTGGAAGGCTTTAGCTGTTCCCCTACTTCAAGGAGGCCTTTACGTGTCATGCCCTTGAGAAGCATCTGTTGTTTAATTTTGTGAACCGATGTTCAGGTTAAACTGCAGAAGATTAGCCAGGTCCTGCTCCTTTTTTTGTTCCACCTGCTGTTCCCCAGAGCCCCCAGGGAGAGGGAGGGGGCCGATGTTGTCCTTGGGGATTAGGGCTGTGCAGGAGGCAGACCCCAGAGGCTGCTGTCGGGGTTCCCAAGGAAAGCATTGGGAGCGAGGTGTGGAGAAAAGCAGGGGGGAGGCAGGATGTTGCCAGCAGGTCCCTCTATTCCCCGACCTTCTTGGGCTCAAGGTAACCCATTTTCTTGCCTCTTGAGGCACCAGCTTTGAAGTGAGCTTGCCTTCACTCCCAGAGGCAGGGTTTAGACCCTGCCCCTGCTTCTCCTACATGATCCCTTGGATTAGTGTCTTTATTGATAACATCACACCAGGTACCCAAAGGGGCAAAGTTAAGACCACATGAATGCCTTATATTCATGTATTTCTATTTTTCAGGAGCTTTCTGAAACTTCCATCTTTACAGCAGCATAGATGTGCCACTTCACTATTATTTCAGCAATATGCAACTACAATTTAGCCACAATGGGTAGTTTTTCATCATTACCAAGCTGCTTTCGACTCCATGTGTCACTTCTCCCACTGGCGAGCACAAATCCAGGTTTGCCCACTCAGGTGCTCTTTGCTCACCACCCACCCCACACCACATTGGAGGAGCAGATGTGTGTGGGTCGGGTGATGGAGATGTGACCCTGTTCCTTTGCAATCCCAGCAGCCAGCACTTGGCAAAGGCCTGAAGAAAATAAAACAAACAGGAGGAGTTTCTTCCGGGCATATGCAGGGGAAAGCGGCTCTGTTTCAATGTCAGCAGGATGCTCTCTGCAGAGCAGGATTTCCTGCCCCCACAGAAAAACCCATGGACTCTTTTCTCCACCCTGAATTAGGAAATTAAACTCGGGTTTGACAACTTTTAGTCTTAGAAGCAATTGACAGATTTTAGAGAAAGTGCTGGATTGCCATAATCTGGTTGTAAAGTGACAGATGTTTGCTTAGCTGGCACCAGATGGGATGGCCTCTGTTCTTCAGGTTAGTCTCAGGACATAGGAGAGGTAGTAAGATTTTGTTTTGAAATTCAAAGTAAGAAAAGGTTACAGAGGAACTCTTTCTCTGTCAGAGTGTTTTGATGATTTGTGGCTGCTGCTTTAGATGCTGCACTGTGGCTGCAGATTCTTCAAAGTATCTGCTGCTTCCTGCAAGTATAATCTCAATTTTGGTTTAACATGAACCAGCTGTTCTACAACCATATGGTGACCTGAATGAGACACTGGACTGACGGATTTTTGCAGTTTTACTGAATGTGAGGTTTTATGTGGATACAGAAAAATGCAAGATAGAGAAGTTTATAAAATATCTCTCACTGCATTCACTTCTACTGTTGGAGCAGCTGCTTATGCTCAGACTCTGAACTGAGTCAGTCAATTTACTCCAGTAGATTCTAAATCGGTCCCTTTATCCTTAATGATTAGACAGCAGCAAAAGGCACATCTGATAAAATCCAACACAAAACTTAAGCTTTCCTCACAGAGAAAGAAATGAGCCCTAACTGTGACTGAGCAGGTTAATGGCAAAACTGTACCAAGTAAAATCATTCTGCAAAATGAAAGCAGGATCAAAGACATTAGACACAGGCAATAGCATGTTTAAGGTACAATAAGGAGTGCCTCAAGCCATATTTGTCAGCTACTATTCCTGTTTTATAATTAAAAACAGATTACAATTGAGTTAAATCTTAACACTTCACATTGCAGATTTTCTGTAAACAAAGTGATTTGTTTGGCTTAACTCTGTATTCCCAGTAGCCTTTATAAAAGGTTTACTTCACTGAAAACTACTATCCATCTCTTAAATTCAACAGTTTTATCTGACCTGGCTTCCTTAAACATTTTACTTTTTTTTTTTTTACAAAGATTAAAGAATACACTGTGGAGTAAAATTATCTCAGCTTTGAAAATATGAAATTGCATCTGAAGCAGTGCTTCAGTATGTAGTAATTTACTGTGGTAGCTCTAAAGCACAGATGGGAGAGTATAGAAAGAGGATTAAGCTGTTTTCCATATCCTAAACTTTATCAGGGATAACACAGAAAACTGTGTCATTCATTACTGCCTGGGGAGTTCTTAAGTGTTAACAATTTATCCAGCTGATACATTAGAAAAGCTAGGAAATATTTTTTTTTCATTGGCAATAACAGACTGCAACTAAAATGAAAGTCAAAGTTGCATTGCAAGAGTTTTGTTCACCTGCCAAACAGAAGAAATTAATTGCTTCACCTGGAAATATTGATCATAGTACACCTAAGCCAAAGGCCAAATGCACGGACTCAAGAAATGCACTGCTGAAAAACTTGTTATCTGGAGCCTTTATTTCTAAAAAGGCTATTTTTGCTACTTTGAAAATAAAGAATAATGAGACACTGGTTTTTATACTTAATGCCCTGCAAAGTTTATGTTCATACACCATGCTTCACATCACACAACTGAAATGGTTTAGGATTTAGCTCAGAACCTATTAGAATCAGAAGGAATACCCTCATTAACATTTAGCAGCCTTTGGATCAGACCTATCCAAAGATTCAGCTGATAATACCAATACATGCAAGAGATTACAACCAAAGTCTTGTTATCCCTTGTAATTATATCCCCCTCATGTTTGTTTTCACTTGGATGCTTTGCTTTGGCAATTTTTCTAGACACTTCTGTTTAATCTGTACACTTGGATTTAGCAGAACTACTACTGGAGTAGTTTTTCAATGATTTTTTGAGTTTCTACAAGTCCAAAATTGTAATGCTCAAGTGGCAACTGTTTTTTCTGTGGTTTTTCTGTAAAGATGCCATTGCAGAATAGTTCTTCATTTTGTAAATAGAAGCCCATTAATATAACATGTATTTTAATTAAAAAAGAAAAAAAGAGAAAAGCAGGTCTGTACATGCAGGTTTTCTAGATGTTGTCACAAACCAGTTTATGGAATCCAGTGTATATGTGTATATATATATGCACAAAGATTTTTCTGCCTCAAGAGTATGCATTTAATCCTGAAAGTAGGAAGTTGATTAAAAATTTTTCCATTACATCTTTCTGACAAATTCAGTAGGATTTCTGCATGAAAGCCTGGACCTCTTAAACATCTGCATTGAATCTCTGTTAAATAGTATTTTTGTCCCTGTTTCCACTGAAAATTCTTGCTGAAGATCTCTTTCTCTTCTCCTAACTTTTGTTCTATTAATCTCTCCTCCCAGCTGCTTTTTGTAGGCTCTGGACTTTATTTTATCTTCTGCTACTATAATTAGTATAAAATCTACACGTAACATGGAGATGTAGGATACCATTTGAAAATGGGAAAACATCTCTGGAGTACCTAAGACCACACAAGCAGACACACTGTACTGAGACGTTTGGTCAAGAACAGTAGAGTATCCCATCTCCAGCAGTGACTGAAATTGTTATTAGTCATATTCAGAAATATAACTCCAGCCCTCACACTGTGTTTTTTCTTTTTGACTACCTAATCCCTTAATAATGTACTATGCCTCGCTTGGTGTCTGTGAGATAAATAATATGCTATCTTTAAGGAAGTGTAAAGGGACACCCAGCAAAACTGACTATGGCTGACACCACTTGCAGGAGCAGTAAAAGTTTCCAGTTCTGGGCTAGGATATGTGCACACACATTTATCCTCTGCTATTCAATTTTCACATAGTGCCATCATTTTCTTTCAAATAAGAGTCCCTGTATCCACTCAATCCAACTGGGTTTTTCCAGCAAGGCACTATTGATGAAATGGATTGACTTCCCTGTGGTTAATGCTACACACAGCAGCAAGCTACTAAAAATCAGCTCATTGAATTTAGCTTTGCTGTTGCCTTTTCGAAATGGCTCCTTCCTCACCCTCATTGTTTCTCTCCTGAAAATTCCCAAAGATGCGAGGAAGGAAGGAAGCAGTGAGCACAGGGAGATGACAGAGTAAGATGCATGCCAGCCTTTGTTCCTCAAGAAGTCACACAGAAGTAATAAAGAAAATAAGAGATTGGCAATTGTACTGCATATACTGCACACTTTACAAACTAACTGGAGAATTAGGCTCTTTGCAGTTTCATTCTGAGGCTGAACAAGTAGCTTTGCTGGATGCTCAGTACACAAATCTACAACTCTGGTCTGTGGTTCAAATTTCTGTTTTCTGCAGACTTCTTACCTGAGCACACATAGTCAGTCCTCCAAAACGTTCTATTTTACTTGCTGCAACAATTTTAATTTCTACTCCAGTGAACCCAGTATTTAAAGCTTATTGGAGCTCTGACTGGGGAATCCAATTGTATCCTCTGTCAAGTGACTGCTCTGGCAACCAGGCCAAACAGTCATGCACAAACACTTACACATACTTACACACCTCTCCTGAGCTCCACTGGTGTCTAATTAATCTGCATAAAGCAGAGCAGCTGATTCAAGGTTCTGGAGAATGAGAAAGTCACCTGGTGGTTGGTGAAATCACACAGAAGAGGAGAACAGAAAACAAGAAGAAAATTTGAACCCTAGGGAGAAAGGATGCTGTGACTGGTGGGTTGCAGCAGGAAGGACAAGTCCTGTCTACTCCTCTACCCTTATTCTCTACAAAGCTTCCTTGGGTAAGGTTGCTCTGAAGAAAGCAATGCAGAGGTACCATAGGAACATGAATGCATAAATTATAGATCCTAATTTAGCTTAAATGTAGGGTAGCTGTCTAGCTGCTAAGTATTGTCAAGAAATCTACAGTATCTGAATTTTTTCACAGACAGACTTTACATTTCCAAGTATCTTTAAGCGTCTTAAGAGTGAGGAAGCAAGTGAAACTACAGATTTGAAAATCAGCATTTTGGCTTCAGACATCCCCGAATCAGTGACTGCTAGGTGACATGTATACGATTTTGGTTTTTAGTGATACAGACAATAAACTCGATTGTATGACAACATTGGTGTAGTGCTATATTCCCTGCCATAGGGAAGCTGAAAGGATAGCTGTGCTAAAGATTGTGAAGTTTTCGATCTCATACCACTGGTATCATGTGAGTGCTTGTGATGAAGGTGGGAAGGGATGGCCAGCAGCGCCACCTCTGAAGTCCCACCTACACACTATCCTGTGTAAAACTGCTTCTAGAAGTTTGTAGCACTAAACCAATATGTGTCTGATTCACTAAGCTATTCCTGATGGATATTTGGAGTTTATTCATTTCTTTGAACATTTCTTTCTGCATACAGAAGCATTTTCCTTTCAGTGTTATTAGGGTAACAGGGTTTTGAACTACATGTGGATTCAATAGAGTTAGAGTAAATCTTGGCTGTTCCATGGTTATCCAGGATAAAAAAACAGTCATCTATTCCACTGAATCCCACTTTGAAGAATTTAAGTGAAATAAGACCAGGGGAAGAGGTCACTCTTTGATGTACCAGCCTTTGAACTGTAACTGTGCCTGTTGTCCATGGCCTTTTTGCAGATTGCTGGATGCCAGTCTTCCTCAAGAACTGTCCTGATTGTGCCTTGCTCTCATAAATTAAAAGAAGTTAGTCTATCCAGGTAGAAATTCCTATTCAAACACAGAAATATTGCCTTGCATTTTCTCCTGTCTCCCCTCTCAATCCATCTGTGATTCATTAGGATGACGTTAATTGTCCTGTTGAAAGACTCTGTTCTACTTAAAGTAGAAAAACACTGAAATTTCCTCAGCAGCAGGGTTTTGGTTGTATTGTTTTGGGGCTTTTTTGTCTTTTTTTTTTTCATGTATGTTCCAGTTTTCAAGTTATCCATCACAGGCTTTTGGTCAGTTGCCTGAGGTAATTATGTTCTGCTGAATCAGGGCATGGGGGCAAGGAAGGTTACCCTGCTCAACCTTTACAAAGTTTCTGGAACTGCCAACTCCAAGAATCTTGTTTAACTAGGATGATTTAAATGAGTGATAATATCTAGTTACTAGCTCTGAGACAGTTTGGCCATCTGAGGTACCATGAGGACTCAGCTACAGCAAGCAAGGCTGTTCTCCACAGAAATGAATATGTGCTGGTGTGCTGCCAAGATTATTCTAGGGCTGCAGATGGCATCTACTGTTCCCACTGTATAAGCCTGGTTTAATGCGACTGGTGCAGACAGTGTGTAGCCGATGCAATTTTTTACTGATGGGATGTGATAATCAAATTTAAATTTTGTTTTCCCTAAATGTTTTAGAACACACCAACCATGTGTTGTTCTTACAACGTGTCCTGACAGTAGTGTACGAACTTCTTCCCCTTAACATTGGCCTCTTCTGCATATTTGATTACCTTAATAAAAGCCAGTGATAGCTGGTACAGACGGGTCATATTTTGGAGGTACATAAAGGCACGAGTTGCCATCGGGCATGAGAACTGCCATTTTTTCGAAGGGGCCATAAAAGGCAAATACAGTTTGTCTCTCACATGGCATAGTATGTTGGTAGGAGTGATGGAAAGTGCTATAACACATGGAGAGGCAGTAAGACAGTGTAGCAGGGTCGTGGATAGTCAGAAACGAGGACACTCCAAGCTGGAGGCTCTGCAGTCACATGCACAGGGATGTAAACAGCTCAAATTGCCACTGCGTCAGTTCATGTCTCCTTGCCTCTAAAACATAACACTGTCCTAAGGATTAGCTACCCGGGTGTGACTGCTTGGGGACGCTGGATCAGCTGGCACAGCCCAGATGAGAAGTACAAAGCTTTGCTAATATCCACCATCTTGGGATCTATCCAGAGCAACTTCAAAGAATATAAATGTTCTATCCAAACAGTGTGGAGCTGTTAAGCTGTGCAAAAGAGCAAGGTGGGAAGAAGTGCTCTGTGGGCAGCATCTATTTCTTGCTGAAGATTGAACTATTTTATGTGGTCTGTTCCAGCTCACGACTATATTTGCAGCCCTTAACTGTTTAGACCATTGTCTTTCAAGCAAATTTTGTACTTCCTGGGTGCATTGGTACTCACACTTCAGAAGTGGTCTAGAATATTGGAATCACATTGTATTTTACTAAGTAGAGATTGAAATATATGTTGTAGAGTGTTAGAGAAAAGCTTTTTTTGACACAACAGCAACTGTTGCACTGTTGTACTCTTTAAATGGTGTGGATAGCTGTTCTTCTCAGGCTGTATAAAAGAATTGCTTTTTTATCAGAAAAATGGTTTTATACAGCCCCTGAATCTAAGTTAGAATTAGTATAATCAAAATATGGTGCTTGTCCAGTAGAATTTGTTGAGAATGATAAATAAAATAACAGGCTGCAGGCAGCAGGTACATATCTAAATCAGCTAAGAATCCATGGGTTACGAAAATGAAAACTAAATGGGGAATTTCTAAGTTCCTAATTTTGATTTCCAAAAAGAGGAGTCTCACACAAACCTGATAAGAAAATGGGAACATGAGCCAGGAGCTCACCAGCATAATTTTTAGGCTTTATTTTTTTTTATTCTAGATGCTGCTGCAGCCTTACTGTCTGCCAGTGAATTCCTCCTGATTTGTATGAGAGACTGTCAAAGAGTGTCAGGGAAGATTCTTGAGGACAGAAGAATATTTTTAATTTGGTGTTGAGTCTACAAATAAAGGCAGATGCAAATCTGAACTGGCTGGCTAAGAACTAGGTCCAACCCCGAAAGCAGCAGAAAATACGGTGGTATGGACAAAATAGTACCTTTTGCTGAGAGGCTACTCATGGAAGTGTAGGGGTGCAGGGTGGGCTATGAGAACCAGCTGGCTCCTGTTTCAAAGACAGGGTGGTGCTGTCAGCAGCCATCTGTGGGCATGTCCCAGAGATAATGCAGTGCTTAGGAACAGGAATAGGTGCCTATGGCCACAGGAAGTGGAGACAAGTTAGGACAGACTGTCCTAGAATAACAGAATCACAGAGTGGTTTGGGTTGGAAAGGACCTCAAAGATATCTCATTCCAACCCCACTGCCATGAGCAGGGACACCTTCCACTAGACCGGGTTGCTCAGAGCTCCATCCAACCTGGCCCTGAACACTTCCAAGGATGAGGCATCCACAGCTTCTCTGGGAAACCTGTTCCAGTGCATCATCATCCTCACAGGAAAGGATTTCTTCCTAACAGCTAATCTAAACCTACTCTCTGTCAGTTTGAAGCCATTCCCCATTGTCCTGTCACCACATGTTCTTGTAAACTCTCTGTCTGTCTTGTAGGCTCCCTTCAGGTACTGGAAGGTGCTTTAAGGTCTCCCCAGAACTTTTTGTTCTCCAGGCAGAACAACCCCAACTCTCTCAGCCCTTCCTCATAGCAGAGGTGCTCCAACCCTCTGATCATCTTTGTGGCCTCCTCTGGATTCACTCCAACAGGACTACATCCTTCTTATGTTGGGGACCCCAGAGCTGGATGCAGCACTGCAGGTGGGGTCTCAGCAGAGCAGGGCAGAGGGGCAGAATCCCCTCCCTGCCCTGCTGCCCACGGGGCTTTGGATTCAGCCCAGCACACGGGGGGTTTCTGGGCTCCCAGGGCACACAGCCGGGGCATGTCCAGCCTCTCACCCACCAGTACCCTCAAGTCCATCTCCTTGGGGCTGCTCTGGATCCATTCTTCCAGCCTGTCTTTTTGCTTGAGATTACCTTGATCCAAGTGTAGGACCTTGCACTTGGCTTTGCTGAACTTCACGAGGTTCAGATGGACTCACCTCTCGAGCCTGTCAAGACCCATCTGAATGGCATCCCTTCCCTCCAGCCTGTTCACAGCTCCACACAGCTTGGTGTTCTCAGCAAATCTGCTGAGAGTGAACTCAGTCCCACTGTCCTGTCGCTGACAAAGATGTGTCCTCAGGCTGTATCCTACATAACGTATAAATTGGTAGAGGAACTCTGAATTAAATTGCCAGAAACGCTTAGATCGAGAGATGGATTCCTTTTGGCTTCATTTAGCTTTGGATCACTCTCTCAAGGAAGAAATAGATGACTACAGGCCTTAACCTGAATTCTCATAAGCAAGAGTGGAGAGGTAATCCTTCTTGCAGAGTGGATTGGAAAACCTCTGCTAGTCTTTCCAAATTCTGTTCTAACTGCTCACACCAGGCCTGGGTGGCTGCAAACTTAGAGGGCATCACTGATTGTTTGGAGCTGTTTCCAGCAGGGTGCTGTCATATTAATATTTTTTTAAAAAAGCCATCAAAGTAAAAGGGAAGTGGGGTGATGGAAAACTAAATGTTTGCAAAACAGGCAGGTTCTTTGAATTTCCCAATCCATTACATAACAAAAATGCATGAACTGTGTGATTAAGAATACTAAGTACAGAAATCAATTCTGTTTAGTGAGGATTCAAATCCCCTTGAGGATTTAAAATGTTTTTTAAACTCTAAGGAGGTGTGTGTGGGGGGTGACATCTTTTCTATAAATGCACAGAATTACTAAGCACAAGGGATTTATTTAACCAGGAAACTTACATTACTGAGATTAGGCATCTCGTTTTCAAGGTGCTCCGGGAAGATAATGACTCCTATACCCATAATTCACTGTAGACATCAGTTTTGTCTGATAATACATAAATTGACCTGATGATAGAAGTTAGCAGTTTTCACTCTAAATTGCAGTATAGTGCTAGATAGCAATAAAGGATGTGTGGGCCTGATTCATTGAGTTTCTGTATATTACAGAGCAGAGGATTTGGCCCTCCTGTTTAGGAAATATACATTGCCTCTCTAAAACAGAGATGCAGTTTTCACTTTGATTAAAATATAAATGCTCTGAAAAACAAAATTAAATCTTCTGGAACAAGGGAAAGAACGATGTGGTTATTTATCCTAAAAAGAATGTTAGCCTCAAGGAATAGCTGAATGTTACAATGAATCATATGGAAAACACCACGGGCTTTTATGATGCTGTGATTAAATGTGATCAGTTAGCTGGAGAAGGTGCGTGAAATTCTGATTGCAGAGAATTTGATGGGAATTTTGCCAGTGACTTTAACAGGCCTCTCACCCACCAGTGATCCTGGAAACTGTGAAAGCATTTTACTTGCCTATTTGATTTTGAGCTAGGAAATATTGGCTCTTGTCTTTATTTGCTTGATTTTCTGGGCTGAAGTAAAAGTTACAGCATTTTATGTTGAGTAAGCTTAAAATAATCTCAAACTGAGCTAAACTCTGTTGAAAATCCTTGTTGCAAAGGTGTAAAAACTGCTGTATTGAATTAATCCCTGCATCTGTAAGACTGTCTTTTCAGAGGAGGAACAGACTATTGCAATTTGGCAGAGGTGAGAAGGACTGTGAAGCTTTTTCCTTACCAATTTTTAATTAGCTGCTGAATGTAAAAGGAGGAAATGAAGAAGCTGACTCTAAATTGAAGGAGATTCTAAAAGAAAAAAAAATCAATACCGTTTAAGAAATCAGATTTTTAGTTGGTACTTCATGGGTCCTTTCCAAACTATTAAATGGATGTAATTTAGAGCCACTGATTGGAACATCTGATTCAGGAATATCAAATGTTAGTAGCTCTGTCTCAGAGACACTGTTGTGTTTCTGGCCTGAAATGGACGTTTCTACCACTTGGAGTGTCTTCAGGAGATGTGCATGACAGAAAATTTTAAACTTGTTTTACAGAAGCAGTCTCCCATGTTCAAAAAGGGGCTTCTCAGGGAGCACTTGGCCACGGGTTGTGGATCACACAGTCCTGCACAGAACAGCTTTGTCACCTGCCTGTTGGAAGCGAACAGGAGGAGGTGAAAGGAGACAGGGGTTTTATCCAGTCTGCACCTACAGGATTGCCCTTGTGTGTTAGGGAATATGTGGGGTATGGAGTAGGCACTGGCTGAAAGTAAGTGCTGAAAGTTCTTCTTTCCAAAGAAATGGGACAGCAAGAGGAAGCCTCTGACTTAATTTCTAAATCTCCCACTTGCACCAAGATAGGAGCAATGCACTATGTTTATCTTGAAATGATGATGAAGTAATAATTCAGCCTTTTATGTGGAGTGAATAGAGAAATGTGACCACTCAGCATAGGAGTAGTTACATGTTTAAAACTCAGATTATATCAGACAGTAACATTGTTGCTTTTAATTTTAAACCTGTATGAAAACTTTCAGATGACAAATAAATGATGATGAGAAGTAGATGTGCATTTTAATTAAGGATTGATATGCTGTAAGAAGAAAAAACAGAGGAGGAAGAAAATAGGAGTAAATATTATTTCTGGATTTACTGAAATGTGTCCAAGTTAACAACTACTAATACATTATTTTATCTTTGTCCATCACACAGAGAAATCTGTGAACTGCACAGCCCTGCTGCTGAGTTCTCCCAGTGGCAGATGAAGCTGCACCAGTAGAGTGGCTGTCAGAAGGGGAGCCTGGAGCTAGGGCTCAGTTGTGAGTACCTGCACCATGGCTCGACCTTTACTGCTTGTATGCCACGTTACATTATGGATTGCCACTTACTGTGAATGAACAGCTGAAATCCAGCCTCCTGAAAAGGCCAAGGATGCCTTGAGATCTCAGGTATGAAGTCTATTCATTGTGCAGGAATAGAAAACTCAATATATGAAAGTCTCAATTTGTGCAATTTTTTTTTTGAGGATGTAGAGCCCAAGCATGTAGAAATTATGCAGCAGTAAAGAAAGAGAATTAAACGCTAACAGTAACACCAGATTAAAGCTGGGAAGTGAAGGTTCAAGTGTTTAATAAAAAACTTTTTCCTGTCCCCTCATTATAATGTGGGTTTGCTGTTCTGTTATGCTACTGCTGCAGCAAAGTGCTCTATTTATACCAGATAAAATATACATAGAGGTCACAATACCTTTAAATCTGATCTATTTAGTTACTGTTTTTTAATTATTTTCAAAGTTCAAATTCTTTTCACAGACAGCTGTGATACCCAATGGCATCATGAACTCTTGCTGAGTATTTTATTTTATATTATTCATCCTGATAATAAGCTGTTGCTTCTTATTTTAATTTTTCTAGTAGGTGTTTCCTTACAGTTTGTGATTTATCTAGTAGTCTAATGTCATCTACAGTTTAGGCCTATCAACAAACTTGACCCTTACAGAAGGCTGTATCAATGAATAATAAACATCTGAAGTGTTACTTTTTCATAAGAAGAGTTTTAACACTGACAGTATCCAAAACCACCATGTAATAACGTGTGCATTTTTGCCTTCCTACAGCATTGCTTGCCATATATGTGTATCTGTAACTGCAGATACAGGCTGCTTTTTCTATTTTAATGTTTTTTCTCAAATTATTCTCTTTTCTGCACGTCTACAAATATAATCAAAATGAAATCTTAATAGCTTAGTGTAAGGCCTGCCCTTTTAGTTACTCTTACCTTGAGGATCTGTGGTATAAAATTAAGAAATTTCTTCCTAAAGGTTTTAGAGTAAATAGCCAAATCACCTCGAAAGCTACAATCCAAAATCAAGAAATTAAATCAGTCTGAATGAAAGAGACATTCCCTTGAGTTACTTATTGTTATTTTACTAGCTCTTCAGTCTTTCTGGAGTTTTTCAGATAGCTATTACTGTAAATAGACACTAAAAAAAAAAAAAAGAGTAATTCTCTGTAGCTGGGAAAGGGTGCTTTTGGTCATTACTTTCATCATGCTCTGCACATGAGGTTTGTTCTCTTAGTTTACTTTTTCCAGCTGGAGAACCTGAGGCACAGAAAGGATGAGAACTTGCTCCCTTACAAGGAAACTAGCAAGTGAGCCATAAAGCAAATGCAAGCCCATCTGTGGCAAGCTTGGTCTCTCAAACGTCTATTTTTGTGTCACTAGGTGGTAATTGAGAAAATCTCTTACTGTTCCTCAAGTTCACAGGAGGAATAAATGAGAAGTCTCTCATTAATTTGCTTCTAAATGATAACTTTCGTCATAAAGCTCTTCACAGCCAACCCAGCTTTACTAATATGTGAAACCAACCTGAAATTATAACTGAAAAGGAGGCCTGGGAAAAGCCTTCAAGAAGACTTTTACATACTTCACAGCAAATTGGAAAAGTGTAGGTTAAGAATTTTTCCTTTTAAAATCTGTGTTTGTTTGTGTGAGACTTGTTTAGGTTTTGCTCATGGTAGAAACCAACTTATGTTAAAATGTATTTATCCTGCCAAGGCATAGACATTTCAAATTTGCTGGGATGCAGATTCACACTAAAAAATTACTAGAATAAACTGAAACAGTCAGAAGTAGGAGCAATGGAAGAGACACCTGTCCTTTACAAATATGAAGCTGTGGGCCCAAAGAAAGGAAATCAAGATCATGGTCACAAAACGACACTGCCTCTCCATTTGTGGTGAATTTCACCTTCTCTCTTCGGTAAAATTTGCTGCTTGTTCATGTAATCAAATTCCATAGCATTCACATAAAAGCTGTGGGAAATTAAATCATGGGAAATTAATTGTGGGTTGGTAGGCAATATTATTCCAAACACAGTCTAATTTCAGGTATTTCATAATCTGAAAAAATTGAGACTGACAGTACTTTCAGCTTTAATTCTTTTTTAGACAGTTCTGCTCTGCTACAGGTGATGGAATTTTCCTGATTTATATCAGCTAGTGACATAGACTACTGTTTTTCTCTACAATCACTTCTCCTTTGTTTGCTTATCTGTATGCATTATAATACCTCTCACTATAACCCATGGATCAGCTTTGACCACTCCGAATTTTTTTTATTTTCCAGGTTTGCCAAGTTTTCAAATGGCAAATTTGGTTTAATCCTAATCTTCATCATCAAGCAATCAACATTTTAGGCAGAAGTTTGGTAACTATTCTTTAGAGTACAGGTGTACAATTTGAGGTTTTTGCTTGGTTTTTTTGTTGGTTATGGATATTTTTAATAATTTTTGTGGCTCACGAGTTTTTTTCCCAAGGTCTGCAAGTAAGAATCTTCCATTCAAAATGTAGTCATTAATAATTACTGAATTTCATATATTAATTCATGTGTATAGGAAACCAGCATTTCACAAGAATTTCTGTCTTTTGATAATCTTGGTAAGATGAGAAGATTTGCCTCGGAGTTAGGTGTATTTGCCAATAGTCTCAGACAGAAAGAGTTTTATCTCTCTTAGACGATAAACTTTAATGGAAACAACAGCCTGCAAGAGAGCATTTTCTGAGTTCATGAAAATCATTCAGACCGTGCTTTCATTTTGCTAGTAAACATTGCTCTTTAATTCAGAGAACAGTTTGTACTGGCCTGGGGAAGCCTGTCTCACTTGATAATGGGCTCTGAATCCAGTGGATTATTGCAGGGATTTTATCTTGCAGTAATCTCCAGGGAGAAATGTACAAACAGCTGGGAGAGCAAAAAGGAACTGCATTGTGTGGCGGGAGATTGTGGAGCAGAATTTTAGGGTGCTGGAGTGGATCTCAAAACCAACATGAATCTTTTCTGTTTTTCTCTGGTAAGTGTACGCACACATGTTTTCATTTAGTGGGTTACTGAGTTCATAAACTGAACTGGTGGGTGTGTCTTTATGGAAAAATAATGAAGGTTTTATATCACAAACGGTGCAAGGGTTATATAACAAAAACGAGTCTCTTTAGCCTAGACGAAGGAGTTTTTGTATAAGAAATTGTATGTAGCAAAATATGATTTAGTAAAAATATAATGCAGAGAATGTATAATAAATGTGCCATGCACTAGCTGTGACTATTGCAAAACCATGCAAATTTAGTCACGAGGCATTTAATCCAAGGTAAAACACCTCATAAGTAAGATAAAATTACTAAATATATGTAAGTTATAATTTGTTTTACACTAGGGTTTTTTCTTTTTTAGATAATAGTATCCGTTTTCCTTCTTCAGTAGTTTGGGAGAACTGCTAGAACTTTTCAAGCAATAGTTTTCTATTAGCCAAACATGAAAACATAGTCATCAGGGATAATTTAGTCATGGCAATATTTGTACACAGACAGATGACTTGATTTAAGATCCTCTTTAGATGGAGTTGCTTTTTTGTTTGTTTGGTTGGTTTTTTGTGGTTTTTTGTTTGTTTGTTTTGGTTTGGTTTGATTTGGTTTGGTTTTTGCTTTTGTTTTTTTCTTCTATTTCCTTGCCCCAAGGCAACTGCTCAGAATGAACAGGTAAATCAGGGTAGGAAATCCACGGAAACTGTTTCTGTTTTAAGAGCTTAACCATCTGCCAATACCAATGCTCAGTATTAGTAATGGTAATTAGCTGAGTATATTTGCTGTATTTACACAGCACAGTAGATCTGTTTGCCCGTTTTTCATCTTTTGTCCAGATGTTTAGTATATCTTCCCCATACATTTAGAAAGAACAATAAAAATCAATATTCAAGCTGCGCTAATACAAACTCAAGTAGGGCAACTGCTTTGTGTAAATGGTTGCTCCTGATTGCTAATACTATCTTAGTGCAGAGTCCTGTTGTTTTCCAGATCATAAGGATTAAAAGCTGGTTTGTACTTAAAAGTAAAATGCAGTGGTATTTCAGGATTCTGTGACAGGAGTCACTCAGAAAAATAATTCCCTGGGAACTCAATGACAGTTTTGATCATAGTTTAGTGTGAATGGCTGTGTATTTGTACGAAGTTAACAATGGCTTTGTGGTACAATCTGTAACAGCTTGAAAATGCTCATTTCAGAAGTTCTTTGGGAAAGAACTGTTTCCTCAATATTCTACTGTTCTGCTGGAGCAGCTTCTTGTTTTCTATGTAGTTCACTTTTAAAAAGGTGTTGAGCCTTGTATTGGTTGAGAAACCAACATTTAGACAAAATGTGAGGTAGATTCTGTGAGTGAGAGTAGGTCAAGTTCCAGTTTCCCTGTTAAACTGAGTATGCAGCACCCAGGGTTTCTGTGGGAGAGGTAAAGACTGCCGTGATAATGGATGGTTCAGACAAGTGAAAGCTGGTGCCATGATAGTTTCTGTAATGAAATAATTAGTTCTGTTTAAAGATTGCTGCTAAGAAGATAACCTCTGTTCTTTACAAGCTTTACACAGGAGCCATTCTGTCCGCTTTGGTAATCTTCTGCTCACCCAGTAAAACATCTCACAAGTTATCAACATCTAAATATAATTTATAGGTCATTAATGTGTTTCATAAAAGGAAGAGCCCTGTGCAGTCCTCCCTATGCCTGTGACACAGGGCAGTTGTTTTCAGTAATCAGACTGTCCAGCTTGGAAATGAGCTGGTCATCCAAGTATGCGCACTGGCCACTTCTCCTCTGTCACCCTGTGACCATGAAAAGGCAGGCTACAAAGCAGTTGTAGTATCAATATAAGGGTATTTTTCCCTTCAAGAGAGTCAAGCCAGAAATAATGAACAGCAACAACATGATTAGGATTTAAAGACAACTTTTAAAGGTGCTACAGGAGACAGTTCCTCAGTAGATGCAAATAGCCACCAAGGAATAGAAATCATGTCTGATTTACATCGAGTGAACATCTGGAGTAACTGCTAAACCTGAAACCATAGAAGAGAAATTCAGACTATTGACAGAACAAAAAAAGCTGTACGAAATAAACAATACTCTCACAGAAGTATTTATCTCATGTAGACTGACTGATGAGATTTCAGACAGTGAAGAGTGTGCGCTTGTGTGTACATGCGTGTGTTCATATGCATATATTGTTAAAATACACTGGTTTATAGCTCAGAAAATAGCTTTCTACCCTTCAGAATATAGTGGTTAAAGTAATCTACAACCTGAGAGAAGGACAATAATATTCTGTTTGAAAACAAAGTTTAACCAGACTTCTGGCTGATCCAAAGTGCTGGAACATCAGGGTAGTTACAGGAACATCTGTTCATACTGCTGAATTTTAATTTGGGTTTGCTTTTATACCTGTCCATAAAAATGAGACATAGTTCTAGCATGAGAGAGACAATGTTATGGCCAGTGTAGCAAGTGGTGATGTGGAGGCTAGAGACACACAATAGTCACAAGATGGTTGTGATGGGTCTTTGGAGAACTGGATTCTCCCCTTCCCAGGGAGGCAGACAGAAACTACTCCAATCTGTCACCGCCTGGGAATCGTTTGATCTCCTCGTATGAGTGCTCCAGCATGAGGGTGTTTCCCCAGCACTACTCTGTGTCCTGAGTTGACTTCAGAATGATGTGGTTTCTCAACTGTGATTATTTTTCGCATCAGACTCATTGCCTTGATCTCAAGAGATTTGCAGGCAAATTAGATTTGCCTTCAAAACCTTGTGTCCCTTTTCCATTTACAAAATGATCAACAGGATAAACGTATCTTTATTTTGGTAGATATATTGTGTTAAAAAGTCAGCCTTAGACCCTAAATTTGCAGTGTCTTTTCTATCTCGTGGTGCTCAGCATGTCAGACAATTGAATCAGAACAATACTCTTTGTATTATGGGCAATATACAAAGAGGGCCCCAAATCAAGGACTGCTTTCATATGAAATGCAAGAAATTATGCTGCCAAACCAGCTGTTTTGATACACTGCCTAATAAATGTCAGAATCCTACAAATCTGAGAAATCAAATTTATTATTGAATAGTGAAGTCCTTTAGTTAGGTAGAATATTTTTCCTACATTATTTTCCTAAACTGGCTCTCCAATATCAAGGATATACACACTCAGTTAGCACCAATTCACCTGGAACAGTACCTGTTAAACTGATCCTGACTTATACTCACAACCCCTGCCTTTCAGTAAAGTTTCCATAAGAAAGTGGATCTGAGGGGCATGAGAGACATCCTCACACAAGGTAATACTGAACAAGTAGGTCCTATGTATTTGGCAGTGAACAGTGGCATTAGTAATGGAACTAATGAAGACAGGGAAGAATTTCAGATAGTTAAGAAGTGTCAACCTCTTGTATAGCAGAAACCTGTGTAAGAAGGCCAGTAGAGAAAGGCTGTGACACTTCCAGTCACAGTGTTGTTCAGATCAGTTATTCAAGTTGAGCACTGGTCTTAGGATTTAAGCCAAACAAGATCCCTTTCATTTGTCTATTTCTTTCCCATATGGTGCCTTTCTAACCACCACTTCTGCTAGTAAAATGTAAAGTTAAGTACTGAGTGAAAGTCTAATCCTCTTAGTGATTTTCAGTAGCATTGAACTAGTTATGTTTTATTTTGATTGTTGGTTTAAAGATGTGCTGACTGCACAATGTAAAACGTATTACATCTAGTGTTATAAACTGAAACAGCCCTTGGCACTAAAAGCTAATGTTTCTGTGATGCAAAATGCAGAGAGAATAAGTATTAATAAAAGTGATATAGTGGATAAATTATGAATTAGCTGGAGCCTCTATGTTAAAGAAACCATAGAGTAAATAGGTGCTAATGCTGCTATGACTACTGGGACATGATGGTACTTAGAAATGGACTAGACTTAAAAGTATGTTTTAACAAAGAAAGATTAGCTGAATGTGGAAAGACCTTCCTCTAAAGTGGAGTGTGATTAAAAGAGATCTGACTGGTTGAACTTTGTAGTGCTTCCTGTCTAACCATCTCCATATAGTCCCTGTTCCTTTTAGCTGGAGCACTATCATCCCACTATACACTGGATTCCACCCTTAAACCTGAGATGGAAAATGGCCTGACTGCATTACTAAATGCTCCCTCTCCACCTTATGATCAACCTAGTCTCTGCATGCTACGATGATAATAATATCATGCAAAGGAAAGAGCTACAGGAATTATTTTCTTCTAGATCTGAACTAGGATATTTTGTCCCATAAAACTCCTGAAGCAAAGAGTTTCAGAAAGCTTTCTTATTCCATGTAGGATAAAGAAAATGTGCTAACTGCTCCAGAATTAAGTTCTTATTTTATTCTGCTATCTCTCATTTTCCTCTGTGGTGTTTACTCTTCTCAGGACTACTAAAAGAATTAACATCTGAAATTAAAACCTTTACTGACTTGGCAGGTTTTGGTATAAAAGTAGACTTAATTGAAAAAAAAAATAAAATAGAAGGGAGCAAGAAAATTTCAATTTCAGTTAAATACTTTGAGTTGCCCTC
Source organism: Rhagologus leucostigma (assembly GCA_013397725.1). Lineage (NCBI taxonomy): Eukaryota > Metazoa > Chordata > Aves > Passeriformes > Rhagologus > Rhagologus leucostigma. The sequence continues at coordinate 1,811,799 of VZTD01005605.1, read as the reverse complement.
AAAGAAAGGCAATTACTACAAGGAAAATATACTCTTATAAAGTATAAAACCAGCAAGCAAAGAAAACAATTTTGAAAACTGAAGGTCTGTTTTCTCTTTTTTGGGTGCTCTCCTTCTCACTCCTGTGCTTTTTTTGTGTGAGTTTTCTTTCTTGCACTTGCTTTCCTGGTTTTCCTCTCTCACATCCTCTCCCTCTCTGTCATGTGTGCTCACTTTTTCTTGTGTCTGCGCTCACCTGAACCCACAAAAGCTTCCCTTCCTCCCTTCTCTCTTTCCATCTTGTTTTGCTTCTCTTTCTTATCTTTCTCTTCCCCTCCCTTTCACTGTTCCTTGCCTTCTCTTTCCTCTCCCTTTTCATCATTCTCATGCTTCTCTTTCACATGTGCTCTCTTTATGCTTCACTGTTACTTCAACAAAGTCATGTATTATTCCCTATTGAGGGAGAAGTATATGGTTACATTTTACATTGCAGCATCCTGGAAATGTGTGACAAGGTTTTAAACTTGTCCTTTTTGTGTAGAACATATGATTCTGCTTTCTCACCCATTTTCTCTCTTCTCGTGACCTCACTCTCTTTTCTGCACCCTCATGCCCTTTCTCCTTTGCTTAATACTTCATGGCCACTCATTCTCATGCCCTGGTTCTCACTTTCTTGCACCCTTTCTCCCTCTTTCCTGAGAGCTGTGTTTGTCACAAGGACTCCCTCTCCACCATTTCTCACATAGTCACTCTTTCTCACAAGCTGTCCTTCTCTTTCTTATCCCTTTCCTCACAGCCCCTCTTTCTCGTGGCCCTGCACTGTTTCCCCCATTCTCATGACCTCACCCCTTCCCTCACAACCTCATTCTCACTGTCTCTCCTGTCTGCACACTCACTTTCTTGCACATGCCTTCTCTTTCTTGAACAATCTCCTCTTTTGCATCTTTTCCTCACTCTCCTTCTCTGTGCAATTCACAAGACCTCTCTTCTTCTAAATGCCCTCGTGATCTCTCCTACTGATTCCCTCTCGTACTGATTCTCCCCTTGCCTTCTCTTGCTCTTCCACTCTGTTTCTCTCATGGGCACTCTAGTGTCCATTCACTTACTTTGTTGTGCCTACTCCTTTTCTAAGGCCATTACATCTTTTCTTGTGCCAGTGTTTCTTTTCTAGCACCAGTGTGCCCTTTGTTGTGACCTAACACCCTCACACTCCCTCCTTCTCATGCCGCCACACTTGCTTCCTTGTGTCTGTTTTTCTTTGCATGCTGTATTTTCCCAGCTCACTCCTTTTCTCACATTCTTTCTTCCTTTTTCTTACATTCTCTTTCTTGTCTTTCTCTGGCATGTGCACTCTCTTGCAGCCTTGCTTGCGCAGGCTTGTGCTTTTTTTGCACATTTCCTTTCTCAAGCACTTGCCTTTTGCCATGATGGTGCTTTTCTTGCACCCTTGCTCTACCCTTTTTGATTTCTTTCTTGTGCTCTCCTGCTCTCTTGCCCTCAACCCTGCCCTTTCTTGCACCCACTCTTTCCTGTGCCCTCCTGCTTTCTCATGAGTGTTCTCTCTTATGTGAGCATTCCCTCTGATGTGGGCTTGCTCTTCTTACAGTCATATTTGCTTTCTTATTCTGTCTCGTGCACACATCCTTTCTCACATCGCACTCTTTCTTGCATGCAGGGATACTTTCTCATGCCCTCTCCTTTTCTCATACCTTGATTTCCCTCACATTCTTTTTCTTGTGCCCTCACACTCTTTTCTCACAGCCTTGTGCTTAATCCTTTTCACACCTTGATGCTTGCTTTGTCACTCCATTTCTCTGCCCCTCTCCTTGTGCTTTGTCCCTCCTTATTTCTTGTGCATTCCCTTTCCAGATTGCTGCTCCTCTCTTGTGGCCTCTCTTCTCATGTGCCCTCCCTCTTTCTAGCACCCTCCTTGCACATGCTGGTAGTTTCTCCTGCAGCCATTCTCCCACACGCCATGGGCTTTATCCCATCCTTTTGTTTTCCTTTCTTGTGGCGACCCTTTCCCATGCTTTTGCTTTCTTGCTTGCTTTCTTGTCCATGTCCTCCCTTTGTCACACCCTTGCTCATTTCCCTGCACTTGATCTTTTTGGTTCCCTCCATCTCTCATGTGCTCACTCTTTCCCATTCCCTGGCTCTTCACCTACACTTGCTATTTCCCATGTGCTTACTCTCTACTTCCTGTGCTTCGTCCTGCACTCACACCCTTTCCACTCCCTTGTGTTCACTCCTCCTCAGGGAACTTCACTTCTCATCCAGTATCTCTGTCTCATGCTCTCTTTCTTGTCCTCTTCCACTCTCATTCGCGGCTCGTCTCGCTTTCACACATTCCCTCTCTCTCCCTTGCTATTTCATCTCTTGCTTTCTCTTCTCCAGCCGCTCCCTATTTTGTGTGCTGGCTCTTCCTTGTGCACTCACTTTTTCTTGTGTTCTTCCTCACAGCAGTTGTGCTTTCCCGTGTGCTCCACTTGCATGCATCCTATTCCTCATGCCCTCGTAATTCTGCATGCACATCCTACTCCTTGAGCCCTCACTCTTTCACATGGACCTGCTTTTTTTTCTACACACTTGCTTTTTCCTACATGCCCACCCTTTCTCACACCCTTGAGCTCCATCTTTCTCACACAAGATTTCTCTCTTCCTTGCTTGAGCCCTTTCTCACATTTTTCCTTTTTCATGTGCTGATTCTCACATGCTCCCCCTTATGCTCTTTCTCCCTTTCTCTCTGTTTCACCTCTTATCTTCCCCCCCTCCTCCCTTTCTTATCCTTGCTCTTTTCCCCACTTCTTCCCTCCTTTCTTTCTGTATTCTTTTGGTGTATTTTCTTATTCTTTTCCTCCCCACCACCGCTCTCTCCTTTTGCTGTTCCTTGTCCTATCTTTTCTCTCCCTTTTTAGCTCTCTCATACTCTCTCTTTCACGAGTTCTCTTTTGTGCTTCCATCTCTTCATTAAATACTCTCTTCACCAAAATTGCGTATTATTCCCTATTGAGGGAGAACTATATGGTTGCATTTCACATTGCAGAATCCTGGAAGTGTGAAACAAGTTTTCAAACTCATCATTTTTGTCTAGAAGTGCTCAATCCACAACTTCAGATGCGGAGGCTGAACCATCATTGCTATATGGAAAAATACTTACAGTGATAAAAAATAAATGCAGTAATAAAAAAAATGCAGTTGCTGTCAAAACTCAGGCTCAGCTGGATGTTCAGCACTTCCATGTGTTTCATAAACTAGGCACCAATTTCCCAGGAATCATTAACTCATTAGTTCCTAGAATAGGCTCAAGTATGTAACTTGAATATTTTCAAGAAGTTCACCATGAAATATTTCTCCCAAAATATTTATTTTGGTTTATCAAGAATCTAGCAGACTGAGGCAAATAAAGATCCATTGATAAACATTATGCTTGCAAAAATTAGTCATGTCTTTGAACTGCTGCTCCACCAGTCAAAAATATTGCCTGTAAAGCTTTACATATTAATAATATAACTTCAAATATACATCTGTGTTTTTCTTCTGTACTAAAGGAACAAATGCCTTTAAATAATAATATACCATGTTAATTTCAATGGTGTTGCTCTGCTGTAAGTCACACTGCTATAAATTTGATTTATTCCTTAATTAATGCAGTTAAAATTAGTAATCAAAATTCATTGGGAAAATATTCAGTGCAGATCAAAACGGCAACATCTAAAATTTAGGATCATCAGTTAGAGTGTCTTTGGTTTTGCCATCTGCTTTCACTTAACTCTTGAATTATGAAATGGCAGTGTGTATATGTAATCCTGGCTCTTGGAGTTGTGGGATAAATGCAAAAATCTTAGTTCCTATTAAAATATTTATATTCTTGGTGATTGGAGGAAAAAGAACCTTATGTGTGCATTAAAAGACAGAGTTCAAAAATTTGAATGCAAGTGGAATTTTTAATTCTAGCCATTGTCATTATTTTGGCAGCCTAAACAATAATTGTCAAATTCTAGGGGCTGGCAGCATTGTTTCTGTCTATTTCTAAGTAATGGGGTTACCTTTCTGCATAAAAAATTAACTTTTTGTTTCCTGTACAGAAGTACTAACTATAAAACATTTCTATAGTTCATATAAAAGTTTTCATGGTATATGGTTTTCATAGTTTTCATAAGAATTTTCAAGTAGTGTTCAACTGGAGATATACACCTGGTTTTACTCCTTCTGAGCAGATAATATTCATTTTTTGCAGTACTCTCAGCTTTACATATGGCAACCTGTGGTGTCTAAGTCAGGATACTGGGAACTCCAGCATTTGGGTACTTACTAAAATCAACTTCTATATGCCTTTTTAGAGAAAAAAACCTAAAGGATTTCAAAAGACAGAGGAGGAAAACCACACTCCACTATGCAAATCACACAAACGTCTTGCTTTTTAAATTACTGTTAATTTAATATGTTTGCAAGCATTCATCCTTGAAACCCTGTTTAAATGTATTTTAGGAGGGCTCGATGGACAGCTTGTATGAGCCTGTCCCAGAACATCAAGACGCCAAGGATACAACTACTCCTGACAGCCAGGCTAACACTCCAGTGAGCACACATGTAAACTGTGAGCCACCTGACAGGTCTCTGTCTTTGGTAAGTAACATTTAATTGCAAAGCATGCAATGTGCTTTGCAAAAAACTATTGCTCTGTATGTGGGCACATGTCTGTTCTGCTGGCTTATCTGCCAGTTTCAACTATTTAGGCTCCTTAGAGCCACTGTTCAAATCTCCTCTCTGTAGCCAATGACCTGATTTCTGTCCGGTCTTAACAAACACACTTGAAAAGCAGGTCATGAGTTTCTCCACAGCGAGCAGCAAAGGGAGATTAGAGCAGCTGCACTGGACAAGGGAATTTCTCTTTGCTGGTAACAGCATGCGAAAACTCTGGGTACAGATATTGGTATGGTTTGTCTCTAAAGAATATACTATTGGTGTCTTTGGTTGTCCTTTTCATTAATACAAAAAAATGCACTTCTAAAGCATGAGTTATATGAATTTTGTAACTGATGGCCTCTGGAATAAACTTGACATTTTACAAGACCTCATTAGGCAAACATGTGAAGAAGGTTGTCTTCTGGGGTTTTTTTTCCTTCCTAAATGATGTTACCCTACTTAATCCTTTCTTATTTGTGTGTTATTGGTATAATATATGATGCTTTGACAAATACTTTAACATGGTATATTAAATTTCATAATCTTATTCATTTCATAATCTCTGTTCTCTGCTTTGCAATGTGCCTTTGCTCATAATTACTGTTTCTATTTCAATGTATGATGCAGTCTGCTGATTGAATAAAGGGGAAAACAGGATGTTCATCATTCAGTGGAGACTGTCCTCCCTTCAGATATTCTGCCAAGTTTTACCCACATGCACTATGGGTTAGGTACCATGTACCTATGAGACTGCTGGGCATTTGGTGTTGCAGTATCACACAGCAGGTTTGCACACAGGATTTGCTTGGAGAAGGTGCTGGAGCTGGTGGGACAGCAGAATGGCTGGGGAATTGTGGCATGCACTTGTTAAATTGCTAAAGGACTGAAAACAACTCGTTCTTCTCAGACCCTTCTGCTGTAACCATCTCACTCTGTGCATGTCCCTCTCTTCCAGATAATCACCTTGGGACTTTATATAATGGTCCCGGTTTTGAGAGTGCAGCAGTGCAGAGATCTCAAGATGATTCCTCATAGCATCAGCACAGAGCTATGAGCCTGAGCTCTAAAATGTCCCTACATTATAATTTGCCTGCAACAGGTGGGAGATGCTCTCCTGTGTGACAGGGTTTTTCCCCATTACCAGGTTGTGACCTCGTCACTCTAAGAATGAGCTACCTCTACAGTGTTCCAGTTAAGAGTGTTTAATCGTGGTTGTGAAATACAGCTGTAACCCCATCCTAGCACGACTGTAGTATCTTCATTGTGGGAAGCTCTAGTTATTTGTATATGTATACTGCATGTCATTATACATGCCCCATGTCTAAAGATGAACATTATAGTGCAGCTCCTACATCCATTCAGTCTTTTCCCCCTTTGCTGTAACTCCAAACAAACTTAATATTCAATGACTGCTACACTAATATTTCCTTGGCCAACAGATGTCCATCTGTTAGCAGCAGTATTTAGACAAAGTAAAATGAAAATGAAAGATTTGGTTTTTTGGTTTGTACCCAGAATAGGACATATGATATCCTAATGGACTTTGTAATAGAAAACTAATAGAAATTGCCCTTCATTTTCTCAAGGTATGGTAAAGACACACCCATAGCACTGTGCTCTGCTACGGTTTTCATAATGTGTAAGACTAAAACTGCAGTGGTTGTTTACATCAGGCTTTTTGTTTCTTGCTTTTTCTTGTTTTATTCTGCTTTTTATTTATTTATTTATTTGCTTCAGACTTTTCATTGTGTTGGTACAGAGTCAGGCTTCGTAAGTTATTTGGCTAAATAAAAATAACCAACCTATTCAGTACAGAACTTTATTTTCCTTGTGCCAACCTGCAGAAGCAGATTTGATACTAGTGTAGGTTTAGAAAATCCTGTACATTAATCTGAACAAATTGTAGCAAAAAATCTTTCACATTGCTCAGTGTTTTGTGGGATGGCACTGTCTGGTCCATGGAGATACATGTATAACAGTGAATAGAAGAATCCAGTACTTTGGTTTGTACCTCTTGTCATATAATTTTGTTTTCTTAAAGGAGATATTATGGTGATGGCCCATTTATTCATCATTAAATATAAAGTTCATCCTCAATAAAAACAACACTAAATGGGGTAAGCACACTTGGCTCACTAAGTATTAACGAGAAGCTTCCCAAGGCTGGCTCTGGGTTTTATTTTCTGGTTTGAGAGAACATTCAGCTCAGCACTTAACTAAAAATAACGGCTGGATGCTGTGTCACTGTGCTGGCCATAGAATCAACACGATTATTTATAAAATACTTTCTAGAAATGGAAAACAAGATTAGTGATGACGTGTCGGCAGTAAGACCTATGGAAAAATGTCACTAAGGCCAGAGGCCCCTGTGTAATCTTATCTGTTATTTCTGGCATGTGAGTTATTAGAGCTACACCTTGGATGAAGCCGTTAAGCTTATTAACTGAGCCCATTTGTACTTCTCTCCCATTTTTAATTCCGTCACTTGGTTCCAGGCTGCGGGGCAGCCCCCTCACCATGATAAATTCAGAACATTATTGGCTCCATTTAGCCATCCATCATTATGCAGTAATGCACGTCTATAAGTGCACTGCTAAGTAGGTATGGACTCGAGTGAATGTTTAAATGGTTGGCTGAAGCACGGCAGGTTTAATCTCCGAAGGGTGGAGCAGCCTGGTACGGCACACTTCCTCCTCAGGAGGCTTTGCCCTTTCCTTTTTCCTATACATCTTCAAAATCAACAGGGAAGGCATCCAGGATCGGCTCCCCTCACATTTAAAAAGCATGACTAGGGCTAGAGAAAATTCTTCCTTGTATTGCAACAAGGTAGGTATTTTCTTGCAGTGAACTTGTCTGTTGTGATCTGTCCCAATCATGGCTGGGCCATGAAGTTCTTCTGGAGATGTGGGAAATGCAGGGTAGTGTGGTCACTGAAGCTGTGCAGGACATCATTCACCGAACATACTCTTCGGACTCTCCTTTTTGAACGACGGCTCTTTCTGCTGCTGGCCAAGTATCTGCCCAAATGACACACCTTGTACGAAGAAAAATCTGTCTTTCATGTTCTCTGTTCTTCTCCTTCACATAACTCCAGAGACCTGTTTAGTATTCAGAATCATTTGCCAGGGATGTTTCCACTCTGGATTCCTGTGGTACTATCCCGGGCCTGTTATGTACACTTGCCTTTTGATTTCAATCCTCTTGGAGAATTGGCCTGTTAACTTTGTGGTTACTTTGCCTGTTGCTCAGCTTCAGTAATATTCTCAGAAAGAAAGAAAAAAATTGATTTATGGAGTTTTCTTTGTACTTCATGCATAATAAATCTGAATTGGACCTTTCTCAGAAACAGCTGATAGCCATGAGCACATAATGAATCATATGGGTACTCTTTGCCTGCATCTATGCTACTAACTGGGAAACTGAATTTCTACCTCTTGTTGCCTGGTGTTACAGTCTTCTACCTCATGACCTGTCTCCAGCTTCTCAGGAAAAGAGTCTTCAGTATTAAAAACATTTTCATATATATCCTGTCAGACTGCAATCACCAAATGTCATAAGATCCACATATTTTTGAACTGCTGACCGTGATATGATTGACTATCCTGTATATCAGAAAAGTGCCGAAAAGTTTATCAGTCATTCTAAGCTGTTGCCAGGAAAATCACAATCAGTTGTGATACCTGCCTTAATCTGAAATGTTATAATTGGCCTTTGATTCCAGTGAGGGCAAGAAGAGGGCTGGTTATCTGAAATGGTCATTTCCCTGTTTGCAAGTCTTGACACACACAGGAGCTCTAGCTCTTCTCAGCCAGCTTGGAAACACCAGAGAGTTTAATTCAATTCCTTAATTCAGGGTTATTTGATAAAATCAGGAAGAAAATGACTATCAATAATTTCATCATGCTGGGTTTCCCCATGTGCGGTTTGTTTCTAGGAAACAGATTGTTCACATTTAGGATAAGGAAGGAAAGAATTGTTCCCATAAACAAGGTAATTATGCTCTTTGGAGAATGTGGAGAGTAGAGTCTAGGGGAACCTTAATTTACATTCTAAGATAAAATATGTTTTTAAAAACTAGTTTCTCCTTAAAGTTACATGCAATTTTAAATGTAGTCAGTACTGAAAAGATACTTTTAAAAATTACAAACTACGGTAATTTATTCTTGTACCTCAGTTTAGCCACCTGATTCAGAAATAGCAGGAAGAGTGTGCTGAATGAAAGGTGCCATTTTTAAATGGCCATTTAAGTCCACTGCATATTTCGTTTTGGCACTGCATCCCATGATATCCTGTGAACTCACATTAGTCATCACCTCAATATATGATGTACTGTCATCAGTGCAACTTTGCTGGACTTTAGGAATTGGTTTCAAGTTGTGGAGCAAAAGATTAAACTCTGTTTCATGGTCCACACCAGGTGTTTGGTGTGTGAAGACATGAATCAAGTCTTTCTGGGTCTGTGGCCACAATGTGGGCTGTCTCCAATTTTTTCCCTGGATCATATACAGATTTTAAGTTACAATATCCTTTGGCCTCTGACCTCCATGCACAATGCTTCCTTTAACAAACCTCTTTGAAATCAAATATTTGATATTTTTCAATGAAATTTTGATACTACCCTTTTAAATAAGCCTTAAAATCACTTTTTAAACATTTTTTAACTTCTCTGTGTTTGTGCACCTCATCTAGTCATTTCGAGTTATAGAAAATACTTGTCCCAAGACTAAAATGCTGACATTTTTTCAGCAAGAAATTTATCTTACATTGCTTACATTATTTCAAAGTGAGTGCTAAATTCTGTACACTCTTTTGATCTGCATCTGTGAACAAATCGACACAGGCCAAAAAAAAAAGATGTGGAAACTGCATAAAATTATTAACATTCACAAATATCCATGCTAAAAGGACCTCCTACGCTCAGCTAAAATAACTTAGTGCAGGAAAACAGCCTTTTCTTACTGCACTCCCTGAAAAAGCTTAAAAAAAGTCTATGATGGGTTTTACTGAGAGGAAGGGGAAAGTATAAAATGCTCAATTATGCACTTACATGGTTTTATGTAGTACAGGTTTTGGTTTTTTATCATGCAACCTGGATGACAATTTTAAATTACTGTGGTCAGAGTCATGCAGATGTAGTTAGTGTTACAAGAAGGAAATAAATTAAATATAATACTATGGGAAATAGGTCCAGATACACTAAGTTTTCAGATTTATAAAATAATGAACAGTTATATTATTTTTTTAATGCCTCTTGTTGCACAACAGATTGAAGTGGTATTGTCATGGACACTTTTATTCCAGTTCCTGCTTTCCAGGCTGCAAGAAATAAATGCAAAAGTGATACAGTGCTTTGATATCCTGTCTCAGGAGATATCACAATAATGTAGGGACAGAGATCTCTTCTGTCCTAGTGTGGCATCCTCAGGTTTTCCTACAGTTAAAATTAACCCTTAAGTCCATGGTTAACTGCACAGTAAACATACATTGAGATGTTTTTGCATCATTTGCCCAGCAAGGCACCCTTTTGTTCTCTCTTTCAACAGCTACGTAACTTCTCCTCCTTCCCACACCTTGTCAGGGTATAAATATTTATTGTCTGGGCCCTGGGGGCTGTGTGATCTTGCTCCCAGGCCGGTGTTTGATTCTGATTTGGTGCCCCTCAGAGCTTTCAATTTTATTTGCAGTTTCCTGCACTCTTCCACATTCCCCTGCACATTTGGGTTTACAGAGTCTGTGTCCTGTGTCCGTCAGGAAACCACATCCCATTGCAATGTGTGGGTATTTTAATCCTCATGAAGTTCTAAAAGAATCACATTATGGAAGAAATATGATACTCATTTTTGGGGTATGATCATGGTTCTCTGGTTTTTCAGGGGTGTTATGGTTATCAGCTTCCTGGGAGCCATGGATAACTGACTCCTCCTGAAATCAGGACACATAACTACACATATTCTCTGCTGCACTGTGTCCTCCACAGCTTCAGCTGTTGGAAAAAGAAAGACTGGAAATTTTAGTGGATATTAAAAAACATCCGTCAAAAGTATAAAATTCATTTTCTTTTCAGTGACAAAAATAATATATTTGGATTAAATATTTTTGATTTTCATAGACTTTTTTTCTCTGTCTTATTAAAAGGAGTTTCCTGACTTTGAGAACACACTGACCAAAAAAAGAAAGTAAGTTGAGACCAGTTCAAGGTCTACACAGTGTCACTGTATTTGTCTGTACCTTTCATCCTTGTTGTTCTATTAATGTTTGCCAATGTTGCTTTCATTCTCATAGAGTACATGTATTAATGTTGCAGTTGAAGAGCACGTAACAAGCTTGTAATGCATTACTAAAGCTCTTTTGCCATGACTTTTTCATATCCACAAAGCTTTCTTCCAAAATATCAGAACCAGGACAGCTAAAATCAAATGCAGTTAATCTGAGCTTGGTTTAACCATATGTCTGCTTTTCTGAGAGATTGAAGTGGTAACCTATTTTATAGCATGTTTGCACCATTGACCTGATAATCTCCTGAAGACTTTTTTGTTGTTGTTTGTTTGTTTGTGGTTTTAATCCAAGTAAAAAAATAGTTTGCAAAATTATTCGGATAAAGCAGGTCAGACATTATTTTATGAATCATTTTTGTGATAGCAGCATATTTTGAATCCATTCATGGACACAATGCAATGGTTTGGGCTAATGATCAATATTTATTACCAGGCAGAGGAATTCACTTTGAAAATTCTTCTTTTGCTTCCGGTTGAAGGCTATTGCATTACTGAAGCGGTCTCCTTCAGATGAAATCTGAAATCCTGCCTAATGGAATGATACAGACAGATCTTATCTGTCTGCTGTGACAGACATGAAAATCCCTGGAGTTTTTGTCCGGTTTTGTTTTTTTAATTTGTAGGTGGGGCCCCACTAAATTCAGAACATGAATGTTATCTGTGTCTGTTGCTAAAAAATCTCAAAATGGGTAAAGGTGTCTTAGAAAATGAAGAGCTCTTTTGTCTTAAATAAGAGTTTTAATCTATTTCTGGTCATCTGATAAAAACACTAGTAACTTATCAGCTGCAAACACAGCCATGTGTGCACTCATCTGTGAGATTTCAACTGTGTGTCACCAGCCAGGGCTCTGTGAAACTCCTCCCAAAATTCCACTAATTAAGACATGGACATGACTGTATTACTCATGGATTTCTCCATTCTTTTACACTTTAAAGGAAGTCAAACTACTGTGTAGGCCTTACCAAGCTCTATCAAATATGATGAAATCACATGGATGCCTAAAAGTGTCCTGTTTAGATCAGGAATAAAAATAGCAGTCTATAGCTAAAATGTCAAATCTTACAAAGCAAATAATACTATTCTGTAGTATTTAGTCTGTATTATTATATAGATAATATTTCTAGTATTATCAAATAATACTATTCTAAACAAATTATCAGAATTTAGAAGTGTTGTTGAGATCATTTGACTGACCAATAACAAAAAAAAATGAGTAAGCTGGAAGAAAATAGTTCGAGTTCAACCTGAAAAGATTTTGTAATGAAAATTATTCCATTGTGTGCAGCCATCACTATCCTGGCATGACACTCCCAGTGATAATGCAGAAATTTTCCCATTGACCTTTCATGTAAATATGGAGGAAGTGAACGAGGAATTAATCATTCTCTATTCCCTACAATGGGGCAACAAGGAAGCATCAAATTACATAAATTAGTAGAAATAAAATAAGTAGTCCTTGTTTAGACAATGAGAATTAAATTGTGGGATTCTGGAATCAAAAAATCCAATGTTTTTAAAATGAACTAGTGGGTACAGAACAGTTCCTTAAAAAACCCACACCTGTTTGGCTGCACCCTCTTGCTCAGGAAACCCTTCAGCACCTACATGACTGAAGTTGGGAGAGGGATCCCAGGTTTTGTGCTCTTTCCCTGCTGCTGATCATTCTCACAGATTAGACAGTCCCTGCTCTCATCTACTATAATGTTCTGGCTCCATCCACTGCTCATAAACTACTCTCCACTGGGTTTTTAATGGATAAAGTGAAACAAATTAACCCTTATCCAAAGATTTATTTTTCCTCTCTTGAGTTAGTCAATTCTTCAAGTTGTCCTCTATAAACTACTGACCACAGATGGAAGCAAGAATTAGGACTAATCTTTGATGTAAATGTGCAAAAAGCTCAAGGTTTACTGGGGCAATAAAATGTCACTCAGGGCCCTGGGAATGTGGTATGTTCATATGCAGCTCTTTGGTTCAATCCATTATCATGTCACCAAATTTCAGTCAAGACTTCTAAAAGTTGTGGGACACTTCATGTCTAAAGGAAAGTATCTTTTCTTTTCTTCCTGATGGGTCCCCCTGATTCCAGTATGAATTCTTCATTTCAAAAAGAACCTTGAGTCACATATTCCTGCAGAATGAAACCTCAGATGCTTTCAGAGCTTTGTGTGGCATGTGGGAGTAGACGATTGGGTGAATGAGACAAATAACTCCAGTTAAAGCCAGTGGGAATAGCACGGCTAAATCACTGTGCCCTGCTTTGAAGAATTTGTTTGAAAATACCTATATTTGATTAAACATGCTTTAATTTTTTCATTCTGACTTCCAGCTAATGGTAAATTCTTTTAATCCTTTTAGATCCATCCAGAAGTCCATGTCTGAAAATGAAGCATTTGGTTAGTAGCTGCTTAAATCATTTACTGTTTACTTGCTAATCTCAGAGAGCCAACTTTAATTAAGGGTCTGATTTGTTTTACAGCTGTTGGAGCAAATGAAAAGGAAAGGGAAAAATAGAATTAAGCTATCAATATATTCTCCCCTCTTCCCTGGTTTCCACACACACATTTTTAGGTAGATATTGAAAACAAACTAGTTAAACATAGAAACCACACTGAGCTGAAGAACCTGTTATGGCACAGCACTAGAAATACTCAGCATGTCCAGTGTTTCTTTTAATCATTTCAGTAAAACCCTGAAATGTCTCTGATCTCAGAAAATTCAGGTCCCTGCCCTTTCCCATTTTAAACTACTTTGTGAGAGTTTTCACAAACAAGATCACCGAGAAGGAAATTCAGGGGTTTTGTTAAACCCATCCTGACATTGTGTATTGTTATCTACACTTGTGTTTCAATGGGTTCTATTTTGCAAATCCTCTATAGGAAATAATCATCAGCTTCTTAAAAGTAAAATTTCTTTTTTTTTTTTTTTTCAGTGAGATCTTCCTGTTATCATGCTTTCATTTATTCTTTGGAGTTTTGGTTTAGTTGTTGTATTTGGTCCTTGCTGAGTAAAAAGGTTCTTGTATGTGCCGGTAATGATGTGGCTGTATTTCACAATGTGTCTCAGACAGATGAAAGCTCCCCTGTGCTGAGGCTTCACTCTGCAGCCCTGCGCTGGGAAGACTTTCATGCAGGACAGCATCATTTGGTCTACAGCAAACAGGCTGCAATGAATCCCCAGCACCTGGCAGGATCAACAAGAGCTTTCACAAAGAAAATTTTCTGATTTAATAGTCAGACTGAAACCCAACATTAAATAAAACTCAACAAAACCAAACCAAACAAACACAGAAAGCACAAACTTCTAATAGTTATCTACATGTTGTGAAGCTTGAGAACTTTGAAGTTCACGGAGGGAGCAGGAGAACGGCCATCTCCTTCTCATAGCCAGCCTAGTTCTGCCATTCAGGCTGAGACAGTCCAAGCCTTGGAGTCCATGGGACATCACTGTGGGCATCTTTGATGCTGTTCCTTGCAAGCACTTTAGCTCGTTAAGTGTCTTATTAATAACTTAAATAATAACAATTATACAATTCCCGGAAGCAAAACAAAGGCACAGATTTTCTATGGAATCCTAGGTCTTAAATTCAGGGTTAAGATAACAATCATTCTGATCATGTGTTAACGGTGTTAAATGAGGTGTTAGACCACAGCAAGAGATGATAAAACTTGAAGTCTGACCATAATAAATATTATCCATCCATCCATCCAGATTCCTATATTGCAAAATCATCAGTTCATTTCCATGTCTGAGCAGATGCTCCAGTGTTCTGCTAGCTCATTTGATTTGCATTCTGATGCTATTTTTGTAGAATTTCCTGTTATTTCACAGGTTTGCTATGAATTTAGGTGACTGCTCTCTATGCTTTTACTTTAGACAGGAAAAATGTGAATGGCACACTTTGGCAGGGTTCCAGAAAGCCGGAGAATGATTCGTACATCAGGAGGCACTGTCAGCTTGAAGGTAATTGCTAAACATATTTCAGCTGATTTTGCATTTTCCACGAAGTATTTAAAAGGGCACCTAGGAAAATTTCTCATTTTTCACCAATAATCCAGCTAAATAATTTGTCAGGTCTTTTAGAGATTTATTTTGTCCTCAAGGGGGAAAAAAGTAGTTGAAATAAAGCTTATCTCAAAACTGGGAAACTAAGAACACACACTGTGACCAATTCACTCTGTAGTCCATGGGCCAAAGGAGACTTTCCCTACAGTAAATTACCATAGTTGTGTTGTATAGGGCTTGCCAGCAGTAGTAATCCATGTTTCCTGGATAGTTTACACCACTCCAGATATCCAGCAGGGAAAGAGTGCAACTTTTCTCAGAAGAAAACCTTTTGTGGCAGGTGAAAAAGAGAGTTGGCAAAATTTTAGATGCAAGTACTTTGTCTGATTCTCTTTCTAAACCTGTTCTGACCAACTTTATTAAAACAACCTTACGGCTAATAAATGGGAAGTTGCTAATGGCACTGTTTAAGAGTGTACCAATATAAATTCATTAAAATAACATCGAGTATTAACAAGTGAGCAGTCACCTCATATATTTAAACACAAACTGGACTTCAGAAAACAAAATGCTTTGCTAATCTGCTTGATGTTGCTTCCAGGAATGGCATTTATATTTGTACTTTTCAAAGTTAAGGTAGATCTCTTACTGTTGCTTAATCAGACCAAACCAGACAAGGCTCAGCAGGAGCAGAAACCGAGATATGTGAGGTTAAAGTGGATCTACGTTTTGTTCTCAACTTACACAAACAAAGTGGGAATATCTCCTGTACAAATGGTCTAGAGATCATCCACTGACAGGAGACTCCACTATTACCTGGATATGTCAAAGAAAGCAGAGGACAGGACGCCAACTTTCCTTCCGGATTTTGTTCACTTCACCACATTAAGTTAAACTCTTAAATGTTTGGAAATAGATCTGAAATTGCAATACCTATTGCATTTGACCATCTATGGGCAAATTTGGTTTCTTGAACCAGAACCAGAAATAAGAGATGACAGGAAGATTTAGGGGAATCCTGCTCTTGTACTGAACTAGTGAAGGTAAAAGGGACTTTCAGTAAGTCTCAGTGGTTTGGAAGGAACAGCTTCTAATGATAGGTGGAAGAAATATTAGGCATTTCTCTTCACACAAGTCTTACTTTTAACCAAAACCATTTTGGAATGATTCTTCAAATGATACTCCAGAGGTTGCCGGATTGGAAGTGGAGAGAGGCTGAATGAGAAAGCAGAACTTTTTGACCTTCCTCCAAAGTCTTTTCTACTCCAGGCATTTTTTACCCTTTTAAATATCCAAAGCATGCAAAAGAAGCCGTGCACATTTTAAAAGCTGACAAGTGTTGTAATTGAAGGGCAGGGGCCCAGGGGGAACAGGAAGCAAAGCTGGCAGCTAAATAAAAATCTCCCTTTCCCCTACTGCAGTAAAATGATTTCAAGGGAAGTCCCCTTCACACAGTGGTGAGAACCTTTCCAAGGAGATTTACAGTGTATCACTATCGATCAAGATAATTCGTCACTATTGATCAAACTTTTCTCTTAGCAGAGATAATCCTTCAAGGTCTGCAAGTGTATTGCATAATATGAATTTCTGCTAGATTTAAAAAGCCATGTGCGGTGGTTGGCATAAACTTCTCTGCTTACTTCAGAGCTGTATCCACAGACCTGTCTCAAATCGCACTGAAATCAATGTAGAGACATCCACAGACACTGGCAGCCCTTGGATGAAGCCCTTGATGACAGCATGTGTATTATTACATCTACAAAGCCAAGTTTTCCAGG
This sequence comes from Rhagologus leucostigma, assembly GCA_013397725.1. Lineage (NCBI taxonomy): Eukaryota > Metazoa > Chordata > Aves > Passeriformes > Rhagologus > Rhagologus leucostigma. The sequence continues at coordinate 1,795,075 of VZTD01005605.1, read as the reverse complement.
CTGAAAATGCAGTGAAAAGATGTATATCCCACATAGTGGGAGTACCTGCCTTTGCTCACAAGGCCAAACCCAAATCATCAGCATGAGATCTGCCAGCCTAAAACCATCATTGCTGAAAAGCTGACTGTGGAAGTCACAGTCATTGGGCTTCCATGAAACATTATGGAGACAAACAGGAAAGGACTGACACCTCTCAGAGCCAATGGATGTAATTCTCCACTGCTCCTAACTCGTCCCACAGGAGGGTGACTGGTACCCATTGCCAGACTAGGAAGACAAGAACACCACAGCTCTATTTGTAGTTCATCTATATCTTTTGCATGGGGTTTTTTTTGTTGTTATTTGGTTGGTCTTTTACATGAATACCTTATTCCGTAAATCAGTGGGCTGGGGAGCTGATCTAAGTCAGATGTAAGAGCACTGTGGGTGCAGGTTATTCTGGCTATCAAAAGACATTGTGGTTGAGGGGAACCACTAAGGTTTGCTTTAATAATTTGCTGTTCTAATTTGAGTTTGAACAATATTACATCCAAAGCAGTGTCACTGTAGGTAGTCTTTCAGGTTATGGACATTATACGTTGCCCCACAGTTTTTTGTAATTAATTTGCACACAGCTACTCAATAATAGTATTTTGGATTAGACTGTAGGAGGACTTTGGGCAAAGGGCTGAACACTGCAAGATTTAACTTCCAGAGTAAGCTCACAGAGCACAGGGCTGCAGTGTACAGAGATGCCTGCAGGAGACGAAAACAAGTTATCCTGAAGACCAGAAAGAACCCAGTTATGTTAATCTGGTGTTGTGTGAGCACTGCTTAACATGAGTTATGGTGCTCCTGGAAGTCCATCTAGCTATATAATGAAATAAACAACCAGGTTGTCAGACACCAGGCCTTCAGTGACTTCAGGGAGATTTGTAGGTGCTCAAGACAAAATCTGGACCAGGATTTTATGTGCCTCTTTGCATATAAATTTTAATGATCACATTCAGACACTTTTCCATGTGATATCTAAAGAATATAAGTCACTCAGAATTATTCCCTGAATTACTCTCTCTGTTTCTGTTAATTGTAGGGAATACAATGCAATCAGTCTCACCTGCCTACAGTTAGTTTTTGTGGATCTGTATGTTAAATAAGGTGTTCTTTTGCAAACAGGAGAACTACTGATGCTATAAGGTATTCCACAGAAGCAATATGCATGCCAAATTAGGATTAATGAGAAAAAAACCCCAACATATTCCTGCTGTTTTCCAGTGACTTTTGAAAATGTGGTGTGATTAGCAGATATTTTTCTTCATGTTTTTTTTCTCCCTGCAAAATATCTGAGTGATCCTGATATCTGTTCTGATGGAATCTAATCACTAAGGCTGTCCTACAGTTGTACAGTGGTGGGTGCTTTGCCTGAAGATTGGGAGTAAAAGTAGATCTTTCAAAGTAGGCTTGCTTAAAATAATTTTTTCAGACTTGTTTGACCTATTATTGCTCCTTGTTGTAGTGAAGGTTAATACTCTTCCCCTCCAAACATTCATTTATTGCAAGAGATGGGAGGATGTTCATCCTTTGAAAGCAATTGCTAATCTAATCTAAGGTAAACAGATCTCAGTTAAAAAGATCATTTTTGCCCTTCATTTTTCATATGAATATTCTGGACTTTGCTGCTGTAAATTAGCAGGGCAAGAGGAAAGTCTCAGTGGGGTTCTGGGTTAGTAAACTGAGGACTAAGTACAGAAGAAGAAATAAGCATGAATGAGTTTTCTTTCTGTCAGTCAGTTTGCCAATTTTTTCTGCAGTCTCACTTCAAAGCAGTTTAAGATAAAATGCATGCTTAAATGATATAACATTAACTTCAGAGAGCCAAAATGTCAGCTCAAAACACCAAGTGCAATTCAAATGATATTCCTCATAAAAACATAAAATAGGACATTTTAAAGCATGTTTTCTCTTTTTTGGTCATAATTCACAGAAGATAATATTATTGCTGATGGAATACACTTGCTGCAAGGAAAGAAGATAGAAGAAACAACATGTCAGGTGAAACAACTACTCTTTTTTTCCAAATCTAAAATTTCATTCAAATAAAATTTCATTCCTTGTTTCCATTCAGCATTTGCCTAGCCTAAACTTCATACTCAGTATGCCTCTGTATTTTAGAAGCTGATTTTAAAAGAAGACTCTTGTCACTACCAAAGTTGTTCATGATTTTTCTTATGCAGGCCATATGGATTTCATTGTCTAGAAAACCTTTTCCTTCTCTGAGTGAATACATTTCTGCTAAATTGATGTGCTAGAACTGTGTCTGGCGAGATCTGTGCTAAGTGTTTAGATCTGTCTTGCATGATCCCTGTTGGCATATGTGTCCTAATGCTTTCTGAATTTCTGTAAACATATACCGTATCTCCTCTTCCTAAATCTGTATTAGTCATCCCACTGGCACGGGCAATTCCTGAAATCTGACCCTTGGGTTTGCATAATCATAACAATAACATAAAAGTAGGTAACAACCCATCAGCTGGTGAACAGCAGAAGTGAGGAGAAAGACTTGTAGCTCTGGAATTTGAATGACTGGTGTTTGGGTTTTATTTCACTTCCAGTCCAATGTTTGCTCTGATAATGTGCTACTTCAGTTCCTATCTGTGGCAAACCAGCTTCGCTCTGCTGATTTCACATAGCAGGACATAACAGTTTACCCAGTTTGGGACTAAAAATGTGTAACACACCTGTATACGTGTGTATGTTCTAAATGAGGAATTAATGCAATAAAATTATTTAGAAGCTGAAAATCTATTAAATTTTCCTTTGCAGAGAAGTTTTAAATTCAAGGTGAGCATTAAACTTTAGAAAAGGCTCTGAGCTGAGTCTCCTCTGTTATTTCTATACAATGTCAGGAGTCCTTTTGGCTGTTTAGGTTAAAACCAAGAAAAAAATGTACATTCATCACCCTGAAGGCATCTGAGATAAGACAGAGAGCTGTGAGGACCCAGTGTTTAGGCAGTGCTCAGCTCCAGTGTAGGTCAAAGTCGCGATCTGGGTTAAAAAAAAAGAGTCAAATTGTCTGCATATCGGGGGACAGAAAACTCATTGGAAACATGTGCCTTGAAAGTCAGTGTGTCCCAGGTTTCTTCTGCTTTCCCTCAGGGTTTTATCTGTCTCTGCATTGTTAGTTTATTCCCATGATTATCTCCTCTCCCAGATGCCAAAAGAGTAACTGAGGTGGAAGGAAAGGAGAAAAGAGCTCTTTTTCTTTTGCATCTCTCATTCTCTTTCTCTGATTTCTTCGTCCCATTTTCTAAGTATTGTGGAGAAAGATTATTCTTTGATTTCCTACAATAGTTCTTCCCTTAGTGTGAAGGATCTCTGGCTCTGCCCATATCCTGCCATAGCAGCTTTTGGACTGGCTCCTGGTAAAGATCTCGGAGGTTATTCCTCGGACATGACAGACTATGGAGGGAAAAAGGGAATAAGGCCTATGTTTGCTTTAAGTATGAGTTCCCATAAAATCCCTTAAAACTTTTCCCCATGAACCATTTGCCCCATTTTAGAAGCAAAGTTCTATTTTTGACTTCTCAAAGCATTTGAAGATGCTTTTTTGGAGTGCACAAATGATGAACTATAGGGCCTTAGATCCCTCCAAACTTTGGTATCAATTTAAGACCTATTGCACTTGCTTTTTAAAAATTTCAGGTTTAATGACATTATTTTGAATTTTAGTGATTGTTACCTCTTGCCTTCATTATCATTAAGGTAACACTGATATAATTCTCTTTTAGGCTTCCAAAATAGTCTGATTATATCTGTATTCATTTGCTGCACTATATTATGCACACAAACACGGAAGTGCTGAGAGAACAGCATTGTGGGGGAAGCTCTTTTTCTGCAAAATCAGCACAAATGAGTGTCCTTATGATACACACAGCATGGGGAACAGACAGGAGGAATTAGAAGTCTGCATGCAGTTGCACAATTGCAGCCTGAGGATCACAGAACTGGGTGGGATAGCTCACACGACTGAGCTATTTCAGAAAGTCCAGGGAATTACAGGCTGCTACTCCCAAGAATGTGATGGAGCAATGGGCACAAACTGAGATACAGGAAATTTCACTTAACATAAAGAAAGCACTTTTCTAGCATAAGAGAAGGTCAGACACTGGGGAAGCTTTCCAGAGAAGTTCATCTTTGGAGACACTCCTATGGGGAGATGGACCCACGCAACTTGCTCTGGTGACCAGTTCTGAGCAGGGGGTTACATTAGAAAAACCCCAGAAGTGCATTCCTGCCTCAGCTGATCTGTGGGAGTTTGTGATTCTGGGAGCCATGGAGAGAGGCAAATTTACAAGCATGAGTAAATCGCACAGAGGAACACCTTAGATTTTTTTCCTCTTGTTGAAGAAAAAAAAAATAAAGAAATAAATAAAAAAAGAGAAAGCAAATAAGTTTCCCTGAGTGCTTCACAAAAGCTTTAATCCTTCTCCATTTCCTAAATTGACATTCACTCATTCCATTCATTCTGTAAGTGCTGGAAAATGGGGCTTGAAACAGAAGTACAGGTTGAGGGATATAGCATGAGCACCACTGCAATAATTGTACCTTACCGTAAAAAGTACCTTTACTTTCTGCATTTATTTTTCATACCTTTGTTCTTATTTACTCATGTCTAGCAGGGCTCCCTTGATGGCTTGAAGCCTTTGCAGCATATTGGGGAGGACATAAAATATCAAGTAATGCAGTCTTTGGGCTAATACATTTTCAGAAATGTTTCATGCCTCATTTCTCACATAAATTCTTAGGTTGCATTCAGCCTTCAACACGTCATTCATATTCATGAAGAAAAAAGGCCAGTGATCATTACTTTCCTGATAAGCTGTAGGCACTGTCAGGCTTGCCCACTAGGGACTGCAGCAGTGCCCCAAGGAAGGTGTGTTCCCATGGTGTTCCTCTCCTGAGGACACTGTGACCAACAAAAGGCTTATGGGCAGATGATGAGCCTGTGAATAGTCTTGTCTTAGTTCTGAGGACCATCCCATTTTCTCCACATTGTTAATCCAGTTCAAACTCACACCCCTGGCACTTAACATCCCAGGAAAAATGAGGTGAACTAAGCAAGACCGTTTTCAGAGCTGCATCAGTGATGCACCTCAGCTGGGGGGTTGCTGCTGAGGGAAGTTTTCTCTGGCTTTCCTACTCATTGAGCAAGGAAAGCCAAGATCTAGGATGAGATCCAAGGATCCCATACTATAATGCATGGCTCTGCCATGGTACCATTTTCACTGTAACGTCTCCAAGACGTTACTGAGTCCCAGATAACTGAGGAAATCAAGAGAGCTCAATATCAAAATGATTTCAGTGGGTGTCAGCTGGTGTATGTCAGTCTTCTACTTTCATATCCACACAATACTGGGTTGAAAAACTGCTGAGCTCTCATCTATATTTAATTACATGATATTAATTATGCTTATTCATCTTATGTAAGGTTTTTTTTTTAATTTTACTTTTCTTACCGTCTAGGTGATAAACTATGAGCAATGGATCCCACCACGAGTTCACAGTCCAGGTGTGCCTGGTAACAGTGAAATGGTGAGTTACCATGAAAATTGTTCACTTTTTTTCACCAGCAGCTGGGAATAACAGGCTGGTTTTTCCTGTGCTATATGTTCCTTCTCCAAAAGCTGAAAGAGCTTTTTCCATATCCATGTTATTAATCATGATATCTCTTTGTCTTTGTAGAATACCTTATTATTGCTCTGCTATTAATCATACTATTTCTTTATAATTTATAGAATATTGTATTATTGCTGTTGTTCCCAGGACAGAATCTGCCTATAATCCTAGGCTGCTTAGTCTGACTCTGCACTCATTTTAAACTAGTTGGAGTACCAGACCAACATCATGGGAATATTTAAAGGTCAGATATATATGGGCAGGAGCACATGAAAGAAGTTTGTACAGTGCTTCTCTATACACTGGTTGACCACGGCTTTACTGACATTTTTTAACAAAAAATGTATCCAAATTCAGTGCATTTTACAGAACTCTTTTAAACAGAGCAAAAAGTTGTCTATCATCATAGACTATTTTAATATTCATTATATGCAGCCAGCTTATTACTGAAACTTTCCAAATATTTTTATGATACCGTAACAATTAGCACTGTGGACACAGTAAACACACACTAATTTTTGTCTTCTCACTATTACACTGTACTCCGAATTTAAGTGCATTGGTAGTCATGATTAAATCATTGCACTTCTTTGGGTAAGGCAAAGCAGTTGAAGAAAAATCACAGAGATTAGACTGTGCCATGACTAAATTCTTTATGCTGAGAAGTGACATGCTGTGCAAGTAGTTTTATTGAAATTAATGCAGTTACACCCAGGAAAGAGAGTGCTCAGAGGACTGAGATTGCTGGAATCTGACCAGCAGTGTTTTACACCTAGCTTCCAAATTGCTGTATTTCTGTCACCAGGTTAATCCTCATAACATCTCACTGTGCAAAGATTTCTAAAGTATTTAAAATACCTTCAGATAAACTTGAAACAGTTTATCAGATACAATTTAGGTCTTTCTTCTGTAATGCATTTTAGAAGTGCATTTTTGAAATGTATATTTTTGTGCTTAAGTATTCCTGCACACTTCATGCGAAATTATTTGCAACTAAAGGGCAGCCTGTGATTTATTTTTTTACACAATTCATTTTGATTTGTGATGTGACATGATTTTTCATCACTAAAACCCATTAAATAGGGAAATCAATAATATTCTTGGTTCTTGTTCATGTGGGAATTCTTTCCTTATAGATAGCTTTGCTTATAGATTGGGGAAAAGCACAGTTCATCTGATTGTCTGGTTTCTACATCAAAGAATGTTTGGATAGGCAGATAAAATTCCATATTTGAATGCTTAGGTAAGCCAAAATAAAATACTGTAAATTTAAAAGCTGTCTCATCACCAGTTGATACTGCGTGAGCTTTTTTCTCCATGAAGGGGAGTTACTGCATTTATTATTTAAGCACTTATGACTTTTCCCTAACAATAGACTCTATGAAATGAGTGCTTTTAAGGAAAAGAGGATTAGAGTTTGCCATTAATGAAATTATCTGAATAGATTATCTTTCATTTATCTTGATGTCTCCATGATGGAAATCCCAGATCATAAATCAAAGTCATCATGTTGCTTTTGTGTCGTTTCTTATAAGCGAACAAATTATTATTGCTACAAGAGATCTAATATGAGAGCAATATTATCATTTTAAACCACTGTGATTTATTTTGCAAAGACATCTCACAATGAGAGACTGAAAAATTGCTCCTCAGTTTCTCTCATTAGCTATGGTAAAAATGCACTCCTGCTATCTTGAATTTGGAAGAGGAAGGAAATCTACACACAGATGAAGGACAGAAAAAGCACAACAGAACAGGTGGTGCTGATAAGCTGATGTCCACACTGTGTCTTATGGGAGGTCTACATGTGTTCACATCCTCTGTGTTGGACACCAACCAGTAGCTGGAGCTCATCAGCTGAACTTCTGGAAAGTGTCTTTTGTTTTAATTTCATCTGCGACGAGTTCAGTTTGTGGCACTTTGAGGCCGAAGTGCAGCTTACAGGGATAGCTGTGAAATTCACTGCAAAACTAAGACAAGAATGAAGCCATGACTTACGAGAGACACTGGAGACATGAAAAGGTGTCAACTCTCTGGCTTCCTGTTCTGTTCCTGTGGTTGATTCCCAGTTTCCAGGACACCGCAGATTTCAAGGAATGTAACATGCTGCTGAGAAGGAGGGAATCTAAACCCAGGTGCTATCCACTGTGGGAACTTTTGCATTATTGTGATTAAAGAAGGAGGACTCCTAAGGTCCTATCCTTAAGGAAAGACAGGCTCCATCAGCATCAGTGTGATTTATATCACCCATGAAGGAAGCCCTGAAAGGTGTATCTAGACACAGAATACTACTACTACTACTACTACTACTACTACTACTACTACTACTACTACTACTACTACTACTACTGTTTTATGCAACTAAGAGTATTTTATCATAACAGTGCCTGAAAGAATAAAACAGTTTCAGATTTTTTGGGGGGTAATTTTAGGCATGTGGGTGTATTTTTATTTCACTAGGTTCCGCTTGGTTCAAGACAATTTCTAATACTGTGTTAGCCCACTGTTCTTAAATGAGGAGGATATAGCAGATTCTGTGGGCTATTAAACCTTCATGCCAATTTATAGCTAGAGTAAGATGAAGTGGCAAATCATTTGGTACAAACCCTTTTAAAGTCTGAAATCAAACATCTGAATATACAGGGAAGCCAGACAGTATTTATCCAAAAAGCAGCTACTGGTGAATAACAACCTTACTCATTTCTAATTTTGCTTTTCTTTGTTTTGTTTCAATGAAAAGCAGATATCTTATATGAAACAGAGCACATGACTATGGAATAGAAGTTATTTGCTGTCAGAGTATGAAATTTATCTCTGAAGCTCACAGAGAAGTTCAGTCAGGTTGGAAGGGAACTTTAGTGTTTCTGGAGTGATTTTCAAGATAGCAGCTGGTTTAACATAAGTGGACGTATGTGAGATGGCTGCATGTTCAGCAAGTTCCTGCTCCAGGGGACTGTAGTATCTAAACCTGGAGTTTCTCAGTAGGACACTGTTGGTGTGTACAATCACAGATTTGAATTGTCCTTTACATTATGATCACTTAATCCAGGACATAAAATAAGGTCTTGAAAAAAGAAAGACACCAGTACTTCAGAACACACTCCCATACACATTTAAATGCAGTAACTCTCTACATCTGGGATTTCTGTGCACACTTAAAATGCTTCTAGATAATGTAGTGGATGCAGATATTAAAATGTTTTCTGGAACAATTCTGGAATTAAGTATTCAGTAATGCTCAGGTATTCAAGAAAAGTAATATGTAACAGCAATATGAACACTGGCCTAAGCTTGACGTCTCTTGTGAGCTGCCTTTTTCCGTTTTTTTACTTATTAGTCCAAAGCAAGGAAGAGCCTAACTTTTAAAGCATTGTGTCAATGATCAGTTCTTTGAACCCAACACCTCGTCATTCTCAAGATAAACACCATGTTACCTTTAGTTTTTATTTGCAGGGTTTGAATAATTTTAATGTCTTTCTTGTTTTTTTGGGTTTTGGGTTATTTTTTTTTTAGAGTACAGAACCAGACAATAAAGCTGAGTCCAGGGGAACATTAAAACGATTGCAGAAATTGGTCCGAACAAAGAAAACAAGTACACAGAGCTTAGAAGATGTCAAGCACGTTCTGGTCCCCCTCAGTGAGTACAGCATCACATCAGCATTCTTTCCGACATTTGGCAAATGACACTGGATTGAACATAACAGTAAACAATCCTGTCCTGGTCTGTCATTCACCACCCACTATTTTCAACCCCCAACTGAGATGTTACTGTGATACCACTCCAGCGCTGACTTCCTCCTAGTGTGAAAACCTGTTTCCTGTCACACTAGCTGCAGTTTTGTAACAGTATATCTCGCAAGTGGGGATTCTAGATAAATAGAATTGTATAACAGCGCGGCCTCCGTGCTGGGGACACTTTGGGTTTCCTAATTTTGTATCACATTTCAGGTCAGAAAGGCAAAATTCACTAAGTGGAAGATAACTTCCAGGGCTAGCCCATGAGTCAGTAGCAACTGCGAGTGCAGGAAGGTCTGAGGTATGATAAGCAAGTCAGTCTCTCATCATACCTGAGTGCCTAGGGCCATAAGACCCTAGGAACGAAGGAATTCTGAACTGATTCTGGCCTCAGCTGATTTTCTAGAGTCTCCTGTAGATCTCTGATATGACTGTGCAACAGTTCTGCCTCTGAATTTGTTTTGCCAACGTTATTTTAACAGTGCATGCATATGTTGTACAACCCATTTGTTTATATGATTATTTATAAACCAGTATTAGCAAGATGAATTTAAACTATCTGATGAACTACTGCTCCAGCCAAATCACTGCTTGGGCTGAAACACATGAGGAAATAGGGATTTTAGCAACTACTTTGTAACTACAACATACATACGAGGGGTGGGAGAGCAGTAGTCCAAAAAACTTCCAGGACTTTTCCAGCTAAACTCATGCTCTCTGCAGCTATCAGCAATATGACATTCAGTCTTCAAATTTTCATGGGCAGAACTAATAAAATTTTCCACACCTTTGAGAGAACAAGATGAATATACCAAATGGAGAATAAATCTCACTTTTGGCTCAGATGCCTGACCAAGTACAAAATCCTTTCCATCTCCCTAATTATCATAATTATTTGGTTTTGGTTGTGTTGAGGGGTTGTTTGTTTGTTTGGTTGTTTGTTTGTGGAAGTTTTTTTTGTTGTTGTTAAATTCTTTTTTTAATGGAGTCCTTGGCTTTTTTATTATATAGAGTGAAAGACAGCATTAAAAAAAAAAGTGTGCTACTTTCTCTATGAATTGCAACATACTATAACAAGAATTTGCATTTTTAAAGATGCCTTGGAAGACGCTTATCTCTCTGAAGAGGATGAAGAAGCACTAACTTCTTGCATGAAGCTGACAAAACCTCAGGACAAGAAGACATGGAAAGATAACACAAGAAGAAAAGAAGAGACTGAGACCAGGACGGATTTTATTTCTGCGTCTCTGGGCCGCTCATACACTTCCAGACTTAATAACTTAGGAACTATTTCAATTCATTCTGAAACAGAATTTCACTTGTGGAGTGACTGGAAGCCGTTTCCTGACAACCAGCTCTGTCCTTGTGACTTCTTAATTTCAAAAATAGAAGAATGGGAAAACTGTACTTGCTCTTCTCATCAGCCCCATCTTATGTATTCCCTAACTGATATGGATCTACAGTACTCCTGGGTAAGTGGAAGTGGTTTCTTTTGTGCTGATATGCATAAAAATTGGAAACTTTTTGCTCTGATTCAGCATTAAAGAGATGCTGTCATCTTCTGTGTGGTTATGAAATGCTATAAACCAAATTTAGATTTCAGGTAAATGGATGTGAATGCATTGTTCAGGCTAACACCAGGGGTTCGTATAGCCCTAGGTAGTTCATTTTTAACCGTGCAGACATCAGCAGCTTAGAGATGGAAGGCTCTAGGCTATTCTGTTTCTCATCAGCACACTCATGTTTTTTTGGTTTTTTCATCTGTACTATACTCATCCTCACAGGCTTAGAAAACTTTCTGGAAATCTGGGCTAAGTCAGTAAGGGACAATGAAGCCAGTGAACTTGGAGCAGGCTCTTAGAGGTCACTGCAATAATACAGAGTTATTTAGGCAAATGTCAGAGGTTGCATAGGTATCTGTGTTTCTGCCTTCTTGATCAGCTTAGCTGGTGGAACCTATTTTTGCAATTACCTGTGTGGCAGCAAGAAAATTTTAAGGACAGAAACAAAGAAGCAGAGTTTAATCTTGGTTTGAAATTATCTTCTTGGATAGCTCTCTGGAGGAGGTTTTTGTATTTTAATTGCTGGCTTTTTTTAAAAGGGATATTTAAAACTAGAAGAACAACACCAAGAGAAACTTTTTTGGTGAGATATACAAAATATAGACACTGCAACAAGGCTTTTCTCCCTCTCCTCACTGGGCACAGCAGGTCTTCTGGCACTCCACATAGTGGTGAGCACATGGAGGGTGACTGGGTGAGTGAAATACATCAGGGAAGCAGTAAAAAGTAGACACTTTTCCCTTTATGCCTGTTCCCTCTACAGTGCTCCAGGGACAGAGCTGTCTCTCACTGTGAAATAAGACCAGCTCCCAGGAAAGTGCACCTAAGCCACAGGAGGTGAGACACCTGCTGAAACCTGCCAGCTGAGTGTTCAAATGGAGGCCTGAGCAAGCACAGCCTTAGATCAGAGAGTGTCCTGCTGAGAGGAGCATGCTCTGCTGCGTGTGCCCATATAGCATTAGAAAGGTAATAGATATGGGTCTATATAGCACCCATAGTCCTGAATTCCTGGAGGTGGTAATTCAGTTCCTTTTCAATGACACAGTAGCTGACGTACCAGGCAGGACCTGAAACATGGGATTTATGTAGCTGCAGATTTTCCTGGGATTTGACATAGAAAACAGTCTAAAACTTTGACTGATGGATAATTAGAAAAAGAAAGAAAGGAAGGAAACTAGCCTTAAAAAAAGCTGAGGGAGATGCAGCAATGAAACTCTGGATAGCCTCAGCCCTGCACACTCCCAGGGAGAGCACCTGCAGACAGACCTGTGGGGCAGAGCGTTGGCAGAAATGGGCTGGGAGCTGTGAAAAAAGGCTGTGGTCTGTCAGGTGAGTCCCTCGCCTGCCAGGAAATAGGAGTCTCTGCAGCAAGTGAATTGTGTCGGGGTGCTGAGCTCCATCACATGCCTGACTCCTTAATGCAAGCAGCTTTCAGCGTCTCAAGCGAAGGCTGAAGTCCCAGGTCAAAACAGTAATAGAGGTGTCGGTCAGATTTATGGGAGCCTAAGTGTCAATTCAAATCATTTTATTTCACTTTGTCACAAACAGGCTCTTAAAGTTCCCTATCCTGGTGAGATTTGTCCTACCCATGTTACTATTAGGTGCCAGCAAGGGGTTTAGTGCTTTTTTTTTCTGAATTGTTTATTTTGCCATCTGCCTTCCTGACGGGCTCTCTGACTTTAATGTATCTCTGTGGGATTAGTGTCTTTAGATTTAGATTACAGCCAATGGCAAGACATCTCATTCTTTGCATCTGCATTCTACCAACTGGCTCAATTGAAGATTACAAAGGCTGGATTTTCAGTTTTGCTGTTTAAGGATCAAAAAGCGGACACTGGTAGTTTTGCTACGAGAGGATCAGACAGAGGGGATGATGCAGATGTTCTTTCTGGTGTTGTACTTATTAGAGCAAAACCAATATATTCAATAATACTATTCCTTATCCTGTGAGAAAGAAGGTACAGTTTCATTTTCTTGACTTGGGAACTCCTCTGTTGTGTCTGCTGCAGCAAGGTGTGGAGGAGACAGCTGGAGATGAACTACCAAAATGCTTGTTGGTATGTCCTGAACTGAGGCTAAACTGGTAGATGCAAGACAAAGATCCAAGATTCTGCTATTCCATCAGCAAACAGATGCTGATCTGGATTGGGGGACAGACAAATATCTAGATTAGACAAATATTATTCAGATGCATCTCAGTAACACACGCAAAGCTGATCAAGCTTGGCCTTTATTAAAGCTTGAATGGCAGATAGTAAATTAAATAGTGCTCTCCTGTAATCACAAGGAAAGACATGGATCTCTTCAAGACAGATTGCTGTTTAGAGAGAAAAAGTAGGAGTAATCCTAATTCCCTTCCTCCAATTTTTTCTCTTGACTCCTTTCTTCCTTTTCCTTTCTTCTGCCTCAGCACTTTACACAGCTTCTCTCTATGGTGCTTCATACTGCCATTTCTTGTCACCGAAACCAATAAAAAGGCTGACAGAGGTCATCTAGGCAAGGACTGTGAGAACAGACTCCAAAAACCATATCCATCTTCAGCTCCAGAAGGCTCCTCCATCTCCTTCAGGCTCCCCCAGTTAAACGCTCAATAATCACCTGCATTAGCTGGACTGCCTCTGGCACAGGGATATCGCAGACGACTCACATTTCACCCTTCCTGCCATGGTAGCACCATTAGATTCTTTGTGCAGAGTTAACTTAGCCACAGGTCTTTATATATATATATATATTTTTTTTTATCATTCAGCTTTTTAAAATATAATTAGTGGTTGGTCAAAATTTTGCTAAGGGCAACATAGAGCATTGCTTTTTTTGGTGTGTCAAGCGTGCCATGTGAAGTTATTGTTACTGGTACTCTTTCCAGAGAGATGTAATTTATAAATAGTTCTTCCTTAGAAAGTCGAAGTATATATTTAAAAAAATACAGGCTACTTGAGGAGAAAAAAAGAAAAAAGGAAAATATTCTTGTATGCTTGGATAAAGTAACTACTATGCTGCATATTTTTCTATTACCACAAAGTATATTGGGGATATCTGGGCTGGTGCTTGTGATGTTATGAATCAGCTGAAAAGCAGGCAGAGGATGGAAGAAAAGATTGTCCAGACATCAGTTTAACAACCACTTGACCCCAATGGGAAAGGTTATTGGGTTTTTATACTTCTTTTTATTCCTCAGGCTTAGCCCTGCAGAAAACAGTTAAGCTGTCTGTCTCAGACTACGTTTTCTCTTTTTTTTGAGTGTTTACTAAAAGCTGTCCTTCTGTCATTTGTATGCTAAGATCTTCACTACCCTAACAAAGTAATATACTTCAAGTGCCATGTGCATATGACTTTTATACAAGCTATTTCAGCCTTCTGCTGCTTTTTCTCAGTCTGTGCAATTGCATGAGACTTTTGCAACCTTATAAGGCAGGAAAAATCTACAGTCAGAAGGTTGTAAACTACAGGAGCTTGCTAGGGTTGAATGGACCTGAAAGGCACAGTGGAGCACTGTGAGGTCACAACTGAGGTTCTCTTCACAAAAGGATTCCCAGACTATCCTGGACAGTCTGAGACAAAGGGAAAAAAAGCAGATGACTCCCTTTCTTCTCTCCCTCAATACGTTAACATGCTATACCACTGGCTGACCCATCCACTCTCCCAATACCTGTGAAGTATGGAAGATGTCTTTGCAGAATCACACAGGCCTCCTTTACAGGAAAGAGAGAGGAGACAACATCCTTTTCTGGAGACAAATCAGCAGAGAGTTACTGGAAGTGGGTTTCTCTTCTTCACACATCTTAGCAGCATGGTTAAGTTTTACAGAAGAAGGATTTAGTCACTGATACCATAAGAATATTAAGAAGAATAAAGTATCTGGTGCAACCTGTGTTTGGCATTCAGTGAGAATGAAATACGAGGGACATTTCCCAAGACTAAAAAGACCTGGGATTTTGATGAGGAGAAAGAAAAAAAATCTAAAGATACTGCAGAGGAAGATACATTTTCTCTCTCATTTTCAGGTTAAGAGGAGATTAGAAAGCTTTGGAAGATTGGTTTCTATCTGATATGAATGTATTACATTGTAGTGGAATGAACAAAAAGTTTGGGAAAACTGCAAAAGACTCTATGCCAGTGCCTCTGTTCATTCTCTCTGTGTTTCTCTCAGGAAACTGTTATGGTCTTATCACGATTATGTTTGCCCTGCTGTTACTGGCCATGGTTCTCTTCCATTTCAGTGATCTTGTGGCTTTTTCCTTTCTTCCTGGTCTGGCTTGCTTCCT
Source organism: Rhagologus leucostigma (assembly GCA_013397725.1). Lineage (NCBI taxonomy): Eukaryota > Metazoa > Chordata > Aves > Passeriformes > Rhagologus > Rhagologus leucostigma. The sequence continues at coordinate 1,779,858 of VZTD01005605.1, read as the reverse complement.
AGTCAGACAAGTTACTTCTCAGCATCTCCCTTTGACTCCTAGGAGACATGTCTAATTTGACACTAATTTTTTCATTGGAGAAACACTCGAATTGTCAACCCTTGGACATGTTCTTACCCCAACTTTTCCTGACACATTATACGTGATAGGTTCTGGTTCTGGGTTGCCCCATGACAGCCTTGCTTCCTTGCTGTGCTTGCTCTTACTCTGCCCTCTGCACCTCCGCTGCTGCTCCTGATCATTCTGGTTCTCCAAAATGTGCTGCATATTGCCTGGAGGTTTATGCAGGCTCTGTGTATTTGTGATACCAGTGACTGATCACTGCTCCCTGGATTAGTGGCGTGGGGAGGAAGGGTATGGACAGCCGGTAATGAACAAACAGGGCACAGTGTTCTTCTCTAGCAAAATGTGCTCCGAAGCTGAAAGTTGTATTTGCACTGCCCAGAGAATTGCTGGGGGAAGATTTCTGCTCCATTTCAGCCAGCAGTTTCTGCTGCACACCAGAATGCTGCGGGCTTTAATGGACTTTCTGACTGCTCAATTTTCTCAAGCAATTTGACTGTTTTCTACAGTTTTTCCTTTCTTCAGCTAATGTCTTTTTGTTGAGAGACACCTCAACAGGCCTTAGAAGAGCTTTCTCAATTGCATTTTGAATCCTCATTTGGCACAAATATAGCACAAGAAAGAATGCCTGGAAATCCCCAAATTGCTTTTCTGAGACACCAATTTTCAACTGCTCCGGTCACTCTGGCTGCTTCACTGTCAGTCATAAGTGGTCCTTTTAAAAGCTATAGCTCTTGTTCCTATTTCAGTGACAAGGTAGGAAGCCAGATCCTCACCAAGTATAAATCTATTTTCTATGCGTGTTAGAGAGTCCCTCTCAGCTGTAGCCAAGCTGAGGCCCAATGTCTTTGCCCAGGGAAGAGATAAATGGCAGCTGAAAGGCAGTAAACAAAAACAATCGAGACCATGATATGCATGTTCAAGTGACAAGCTGTGGCTAAGACACGAAAGTAGGATTTGTTTTCTAAGATATGAAACTGTCCCCAGCTGCTTCTCTTTCATCTTGCAGTATCTTCATTTACAAGGCAGCCGACAGGTTTCCTGTTGCTTTTTATAACATTCTAGCTAATTTCAGCTGTTACCCTGCTCTCCCCAGCAGTCCACCAGCTCAGCCTTTCTCCCTCTGTATTCAGCACCTCTCTTGCAAGGTAGAGACAGCTAGAAACACTCCCCTGCTCCTCAGACTGCAGACATCAGATATACAGGAACTGATAGACAAAAAGGAACAGTGCTACAAAGGCACTCATTTTTTCCCTGTTCAAACCCTGTTCCAGAACCTCGTGAAAAGTTATTTTGAATTTTAAGATTTGTAAGTGGGTAGGGATTAAGATATATTTACGCAAATCTGTTGTAGTAAAGAGGTGGTGACATTTGAATGGCTTTGTTTTTTAAACTAGTGAAAAGCCAAGAGCCATGACTAAATTTCAGTGTTTACTTTTCCTGGAAATACCAAGAAAAATACGAACTCAGACAAAAAGACACAAATGCTAGTGAACTTAAGAACACTAATTTTCTTCATGCTTCAGAGTCTGTAGAGTTTTATTTTGTCTCCTGTTACAGGGACCTTTATTCAAGAAACAATTACAGCAATAAGCTGGTAAATATTACTGGACTTGCTTCAGTTAAATACAAAAAGTGAGAGAAAATCACCTCTTAAAGTGCAAGGTTTCATCTCTGAAGGTTTGTGCTGGAAAGAGAGGAGCCTGGGTGGGTGTCCAGCCCCTCTAAAGCTGCACCACTGCACTGTGCTGATAGCAAATATCTGCCACTACCATTTTGCTTCCTACAGTGATTTTTGCCATTTCCTGCACAGTAATGTGAAAAATTCCATGTCCTCATCTGTGGTGACTTTGACCAAGCAGTCTTAAAGCAGGTTTTAAAAAATGTGAAAAATCTGATGCTGTTATTCTTCACTACGGTAACCCTTGTCCTATTTTTTATTTTTAATACTTTACTAGAATTTTCATAGCTACATAGGGAATGATATAATATTTTCCATTTATCTTAGATGCATGTATACCTCACTCTACCAAAAATCTTCCCAAACTTTTTCCGCCACAAACTTCTGGGCTGTTTTGTGAAGTTGGATTGCTAGTACTTGCTAGTATATATGAGGCAGAATGATCATGAAGTGAATTTATTTGCCCTAAAAGATATTTTAGAATACCACAACATCTCTAATATCATTACAGATAACTGCAGAAGAACATTGCAATTCACCTCAGCAGATTGCATGGGTTTGCTTGTGAGATAGCTGCTAGGTCCTGCAGAGCTACAGCTAGAGAGAGAAATGAAAGATTTTGGATTACTGTCATGACTGTAGTATGAAGGGGAGTATGATTGTGGAAACTGAGGGGAAAACTGTGCATTTCGTAGACTTATTCTTTGTAAATGGCATATGAATTCTCAATAGAAAAAGAGGCATGCTACCTGCTTCATGAAATATGATTAAGAGTCAAAATATAATTAAGCGAAGTGCAGTTGTTGATAACAAACTGTCTGGTGAAAGGATGACTTCCTGTTAGCCTACTTTAGAATTGCCAAAATGATGCACTTTTGCATACTGAAGGAAATAGATTGCATTGCCTGTCTGCTGCTTTATTTATCTGTGACAATATCGTCCTTATGTGGATCTGCTGTCAGTCCAGTATAAAAGACATTTTTCTTGTTGTTTTTTTATTTAAAAAAATATTTTTATTTAAGGTTATCATTTCTTCCCATACACCATACAAAGCAAAAAAAAAAAAAAAAAAATTACACATTACTCTGCTTGATCAGTGCTCCTGTTGAATGAATCAGCTAATACAGGCTGTGTTTTCATGCTGTGTTGTGCTAATGCATTAGCTCCTGGTGCTGGCGGGGACTTCTTGACCAATGAAGCTATCAGACAACTTCTAAAACTTTTAAAGTGCAATTTATCTCCTCACACAAACTAATGCAATTTTACTTCTGCGCAAATTCACTTTTGAAACCTAAGCATTTTCTAGACCTTGTGCTTGTTGAGTTGGTGAAAAGCTTCCCATTTGTAGCCAAACTTTTTAACCTTCACTGTGCTTGCATGAGCTCAGTGCACCCTTTGTGTGTGCTCATCTTCATTCAGGAGAAAGAGCAAGCTTAGCTTCAGATTTCCTCAGAGTCCCTGATGAAGCTGAAATTAAAGTGCTACCCATGGGGCTAATCAGGTAAGGATTTTGAGGCTTTGGTAAGGAAGCCAGGACTGAAGATGACTCAAGGATCTCTTTACTGACCTTAAGTTACAAGAATACCTAAGTGGTGGCTAGCAGTGCATACCACAATGCTTGATACTCCTCGTCTTCTCCTTTAGCTGATTCAAATGGCTCTTCTTTGGGGACATCAATTTTCTGGAAGTTCTGAGCTGGCTCAGAACCTGGTTATCTTTGCTTGCTTCTTTTGTGAGTGTAGATAAGGGTTGTTATTCTCTTTGGTAAGTCACTTTTGTATGCTTTAAAGTGCTCTCTAAAGCCTATTTGTGAAAAAGCCTTTCATAAATCAGAAGAAATTAGTTCTGTTTTCATCTCTCTCACACAGAAGTGAAGGGAAAGTCACACAATACCAGTGCTCAGCAATGGCACAAATGGAAGAGTGAGGATTTTCAGTGCCAGAAAGGTACTAAGATTTCCAGGGCTGCAGCATTATTATAATGAATGTGTTTCAAAGTCCTTTAAAAGAAGCACTTCTGTTGTGACATTCTCCAAAAGCAGGGCATGTCTTGCATAATTCCAAACCTGTTTTTAGAAACTGAAAATTTAATGTGAAAACTGTGTATTCATCCAACTTTGAAAAAATACTCGTGGGTGAAATGAACAAGAACAGGGCCTGAAAAATAAGATTGGAAATGAAACAATGAACACAGAGTGGACACACCTGTAATTCTGCTATTTAAATACTTTCAGGTATATGGACAGATCACTGAAAGACAAAGACCAGGGCTTTTCAGAAAGAACTGGACAGTGATTTGTATCTGAGTATTCTCTTTTATTTTGAAAGGAATTCACCTACGGCAATGAAATTTCTGGACCGTTTTTCTGTAGACATTTAATTGACTGAAGAAGTTCACCTTCCCTAATACATAATGAAAGCAAATTGGAAACTGGAACATAAGATAATTCTTGATGGAAGTGCTTACACTCCAATCCATTTGAAGAAATCTGGCTGAATAATTTTTGCAAAAGGACCAAATTATTTAGGTTAAATGACATGAAACTTCTTGCTTACATCTACTTACAACTTTGATAGCACAGCACAAGAAATGATGACAAACAGTGTGTGGGAAGTAGGAAAATCAAGAGTTCAGATAGTTTAAGATCATGAGACAGAAATGTTTGCAGATATCTTGAGGGTTTCTATATTTAGTTCTAGACTGTGTAAGTGATTTAATACCTAGATTTCCTTCTTCACATTTATGCTTCAACATAATTCCCCTAAAAGTTATGGCAGGATAGTATTCAGATTTTCCAGTCTGAAAGACTTGAAATCAAACTCCCCAAATTTTGCTTGCAGCTATATTTGCTCAAATTATCTGCACATCTAACCACAGGGTCACACCCTCAGAATTACATGCAGTCAATGATCAGTTGCAAAGTAAAGAACTTTTAGCACAATTTCTTAGTGCTCCCCTGAACTAGAATGACAAAATAAATCCTTATTCAAGTTCCTTATAGCAGCATAGGTTCTTTAAACCCATGGATCATGATCCAGTGATCAAGGATGTAGATAATGCGGATTCAATTCTCTGCACTACTACAGACCTCTTGTGTGAAATTAGACAAATCACTTCACCTGTCTGCCTCAAGCTTCATTTGCAAAATGGGGATAGTGTGTTCTTATACACGTCAGATGGTTGTTGCACGAGCAAGGATACACGTTCCAACTTGTGCCCCAGAAGGGCAGCAGTTCAGACAGTTTATTTGCAGGCTCTGACACTTTCTTTCAGATTCATTGTTTGCACTAAATTAGACAGACATTCAGTAGAGAAAATGTGGTAAATGTTAAAGCTGTCTTATTAAAACTGCACCATGAAGCACACATGCATAGGGGTGAGAATCAGGTATCACAGATAGCAATAATTCTGCCTTCCCTTGGCTTCAAAAGTTTGTTTTCCTCATCTAATGAGTTTGGGTGTGTATGGTACATAAGGGTGCTGATTTTTTAGGGGTTTAGGTATTATTCTTTCCACTTCTAGGGGTGTTTGAACCCAAAGATATTTCAAAGGTTCTTGTGAACTTTCCCCTCACAAACTAGAGCAGCATAATATTAATATTTTTCTCCACCAGTTTGTATATATATTAAAAAACCCCCAAAACTTGTTGTAAACTAGGAGGCCTAAATCTAGCTTTCAGAGTTTTGCTGCTCCTGGAGTGAGGATCCTCTCCAGTTTGCTGTCTGTAGCTCAGTAGAACTTTTAGCAGATCATGGAGCTGTTGGAGGGGAAAGTTTTGTTCCCTCTTCATCAGCCTCTGCTTTCTGTGGCAGCAGTAAGGCAAAGGAGACAGAAATCACACACAATAATACATGTGATAGAAGAAAAAAGGATCATATAGGTGAGAATAGATGGTTAAAAAAATTCTCTAGGGAAGAGGTATGCAAGGTATGAGTCAGAAGCTCATACACTTTGTGGGAAGTGAGAGGGGAAGGAGTTTGATAATAGAATCAAGAAAAAAGGTAAAGATTGGTGGAAGGAATATGGAAGAAAAGTGGGATGTTTGTGAAGAGGCAAAGCATTAATTTCTTTCTACAGAGCACAGTTTTGGAGACAGCCTTCCATTTCCATTCCCTTGCCTCCCCAAAGACAAGTTACCGACACATAAGTAATTACCTTAAACATACTGAGCACCGTGACTGTCCCTGTGAGTGCTTTTAGCCTACAGCCTGAGATAAAGCATGCTATCTTAAACTCTTAATGAAATAAATTTATGTGCCTGTGCTTCACTTCATCTTGTTGATGGCTACGAGCAAGTCCCCACCCTGTTAGTGAGGCTCAGCTGACCTGGGGCAGCTTAGTCAGCTGGGACCATTCAGCCGCAGCCTGAAGCATCCCATGGAATCCTGAGTGAGGCAAGAGGGGCACTGTTCACAAGCAGCACAGGGTGCAGCAATCATGTTGTCAGTTCTTGGTGCCAAAATCCAGCATCTCCTCCTCTTTGTCAGGGAGCTCAGCATGGCTGCAGCTTGCCCACCCTCCCTCTCTCCTGCCCTGGAGCAAGAGGCTGATGGATCCAGTTAACCTCCTACACCTGCCAGACATGCACAGAGTATGAGCCAGGCCACCCTACACTGAGGTTCAGACCTGGAAGTGAGAGAAAATCAGCCTCTCAAGTCTCATTCCCAGTGTGTGAGATTTGACAGGTCTGCTGACGGAGCTAGTTTGACCATATCCGGCCAGATTTTGAAGGTATTGCCATTAATGTTAGCACTTGAATTGAGTTTTGCTGCAGTAAGCCCATGGGTCTGGTACAGAGTGTGGGGAGGAGAGGAGGGAAGGGAAGATTAAGGTTGCAAATGATCACCTTTTCCCAATGATGAAGACTCTTTGTGTTTCTGCTGGCTATCAATCAGGTATCACATCATTTAGATGGGTAGAAATAGATTTTTTAAACTAATTACAAATAAAGCCATCTTGTCCCTCTCTGTTACTTCCAAATTATGATTTTCACCCACTTAAAACCATGTTAAAGGGGAAAGGGAGAACAACATTTTCCTCTAGAATCAGTACAAAATCCAAGCCCTGTAAGTGAATGAATGTGCAGTGTGCTGTGTTAATCCTTTTTCTGGTAGCCTTTGCACAGCAGTCCTAACTCTGTCATGGCTCAGCAATGCGACACTCTGACACCAGTGAAGAAATTCAGCAGGAGATGTTTACTGGTAAAAGATTGTTTAAACTGCAGAATTTTCTGACAGCAGGCTGGCATTAGAGTTAATCAGAATTTACTTCTGCTGATCTTGATTCTAATCAGAGATAGGCTGGCAGACATCATGTACATACCTTGAAAAATCCCCTGCTGCACTGTCAGTGCTCCTGTGTTAAACTGGTCTTCTAAATACCAAATGAAGTATGTCATGTTTCGTGTATGAGATTAAAACAGAGAGCCTAAATTTATTTTTATATCAGTTTCTTTTATTGAAAATCTCATATCTGAGCTTTTTAAATAGATGTACAAGGCAACTGTCACTATTTATCTGTAAATGCATTTCTGGGAGGCTGAGCTTCAGCTGGATGACTATAAAACAAGTCATACAAACCTGCAAATTCCGTGGGATAAAATGCCCTTGTAGCTGATTAAGAATCACAGTGTTCACTAACGGAATCCACTGAGATGTTCTAGGTATGAACACTGTGGTGTAGCCTTGATTTTAACATTCACTCTGAGAAACAGTGTGGCTGTTCCCCTGCACGTCTGAACTCACAGCAGCAGCATCCTGCCAGTTGCTTTCTGTTGTTCATCACAGACTGTAAAGTGTACTCTGCTTGCAGAATACAGGAATTGTACACAAAACCACCAGTGACGCACATTTCTGTTGCAAATTATTACACAGATGCTGGATAAGACTGTGGCTTCTGCTTTACAAGATACCAACCTTGCTGACTTTGAGTTTTCTCAACAGGAATACCTAGAAGATATAGACACAACTTTGGCTCTTACTCTTCAAGCTAATAAGAAAGGGATTTGTTCAATAGGTGAAAGCCAATCTCCTTGAGAATCCTTATGTCATAGTAGTATGGATTTTTATTAGTGTTAGTGCTAACCTGACATAGTGTAGGCATGACTGATCTGTTCATCTACTGCTAATGCAAGAGAATGTGTTGGGATCAAAGCTTGAGATAAGTTCCTGGTACTTCAATTTCCTTTTAGGCCAGGTGGTGTTGGGAACATGCCAAGGACACAGTCTGAGGTTCTGGCAATGAGACACTTTTTCTTACTCACAGAGTAGCAACCACTCTTTTGGACCAGACACCTCTTTAAACTCTGGTAGTGGTTTTCTATAGCCTGTCCCTGCCATAATTCTTCATGACTCCATTGACCTTAAAGGCAAAGGATTAACATAAAAGAAGGAAGAATCATAGTAACATTTTTTCAGGAAGAGAAGGAAGCCCAATAGTCTGAGAGGCCAAAATCACATTTCCTGGGACTGAGCATGATGAGGGTATTCCTCCTGCTCTGCACCCTGATGGTTGCTTAAACAATTTTAGACTCCCACTCTTTGTGGTGTCTTACGCCTTTTCATTTTATTTATGTCATTAAAAATCCACCCAATGTTAATTATTTAGCAAAAATTAAGTTTTTGAAGGACAATTCAGGTGTTAGTTATTCACTTCTCTGCATAGCCAGGTTTCATAAGTACTATACTTTGTATGGGATAGGAGTCTTCTTGATACAGGGTCAACACAGCCACAAATCAAAACTGTAAGATTAAAATATTCTTTAATCATGTCCTGTCTCTCTAAGACTCTGAGTTTCTGTAGCTTCTCCGTTTTCTATTCCTGATGAGAAAGGCACATGGGAGCCTATTCAATAGGAAATCATACACCTTGTTGCATGAAGTCCATAAGTTTTCTGGACCAATTTTCAGTACTAAATTCTGGATGATGAGTTTGCAGAGAGTGTAGGAGTCTTAAAGATGGGACTTTAAGCATCCAGTTTCATTCTCCAGCATCCCAGTGGAAAATCACAGCCTCGACCTTTGGCATTAAAATTAGAGTGTGCAGTTTAAATACTTACAGCCCAGCCTGCAACCTCTGTCTTCTTTCATGGGTTGTTGTCAAGGGAGGGAGGGCTTAACTTCACTTTTCCACACTTGTTCCTTTTAGTTTCTGAAGAGTCTTTGCTGTGGTAGTTTATGGAGAGAGCTCTGCTGAGGATTAGCAGTGATGGTAACTGTGGCTGGCTCAAATCACACCAGGAGAGGGAAGTATCTAGCTAAATACTGGCCCATAATTAATACATTTGAGGAAATTGTGTTCTGCTCACGAACATTCCTTGAGGAAATAAAGATTAAATTTGTTGAGTAAATTATTCACTGCAAATTATTCACTCAGCTTCACTTGCTATTCTGACATTTCTGCAGTATCTAAGTGAGTTAGATGGCACAGGGAGTGCCATGGCCATAAAATCACAGGCTGAAGGCAGGATTCCTTTCTTGTTCAAAATATGTCTTCCTTTAATTAAAATAAACAGACTAAGACACTCTGGGCTTGCTTAGCATTAGGGAAAGCAACGTAGAGCTCCAAGGTATCTTTGAGTCTCCGGTTAAACTTGGACCAGATTTGTCTGACGGACAATGAAAAAATGAGTTGCTAATACAGAGAAAGTCTCCCTTCATTTGCTTTTTGACAGGTGACCAGTGTGCTAAAGCTTTCAATCTGCTTCACACCCTACTTTCTAGTTTTATAAGAATAATCAAGTATTGAAAGGATAAGTTTACACTTGCAGTTTAGTCTGGAAGTGATCTCTCCTCTCAGGAGGTAACTGGATGGAGCCCCTGAGGGACTGTGATACCATGTGGGAGGGAAGCACATAAAGCACTTGAACATCCAGGACCATTCATCACGGTCCATTCATTAAAACTGAGTAATGATAATAATGAGCTATAAGGTATGTTGCCTTTTATAAATATAATGACAGTGGGAATCATTCTCATGGGGTCATCTTAATTATTTTTAAGTGGATAGCCTTTTTACCCATAAGACTTTCCAGATAAAAGAGTGACATTGCCTGCTTGTTTCAGGATAGAGGAGTCAGTCCAAGCCCCATAAAATTCACCTGAAAAACTTCTATTGATTTCACTGGAATTTGGATCAGATTCAAAGTCCAGCAGGGAAATTGATTAAGTTACATGCAGTCATGTCCAACAGAAAACTAAGTACAAGAATTTTTCTTTTAATTTTACACAGGCACTCATTCCCCTTTGAAAAATTAGCTTTAAATACAGAGGATATAAGCATCAAACTTATTATTAATTTTTAATTCAAAAGAGCTCCTTTTGAAATGTAATGGTTAACTAAATTAAACGAACTTAATGTTATATATGTTTGATTTTCTTCACTTTGTTACTTTTTAAAACTTGTGGGTCAGCCTTCCAAGGGCAAGAACATAATAAGGTCAGCCTTCAAGCTGCTATAATTTTTCTGATATGTGGATGAGGAAAGGAAATAGATATGGGTGGGCACTATATCTCTTGAAATAGCCTCTTTCTTCCTGTTTAACAATAAATATTCTACGGAAAGGAAGCTCATATATTACTCTTCAGATGAGTTCCCATTTTATTAATCATGAAGATTTTAACAGTGGCCTGAGACAGGAAATCACAGTCTAATGATCAGCAGAGTCTGACTTAACCCTCACGTTTGGATCAGATTAAAAAGAAAACCAATATACTGCGATGTAAATCTATGTAGATGATAATCAAGTTTAATTACTATTAAACATATATACAGCTTTTGTAACAATTTATGGCCCTACTGTACTACCAAGGCTGATTAAATATCCATGGTAAAACCTCTTTCTGCTTAGAAACTTACACTGATGTTTCAGGTGGTGTCTTCAAATGTAGAAAAAAAAAAGTCTCTGACTTCACCATTATTATTAATTAATTATTATTAATAATATCAATTATTAGGAACTCTGATGGATATGTTATTTTCAATAATAAAACCCCCACATTCAGCTTTAGTTTAAATTAGTGTTGTTCTGAATGAAATGTGAAGAGAAGCATCCTGGGTTGAGGTTCAAAACAAACTCCACTGCAACTCACTAGCCTAGAGAGTTTTGGGTTGTATTTGACAGAATTTTGGTACCTTAACCCCAGCTCCTTCTCTCCTTCTTATCAACCCCCTTCTTAGATGGCCTGGAAAGGAAAACCTCGTAACATCATTAGTGTATAGCAATTATTCTTTCATCAGTCAGTCTCAGTCCATCCAGCTGCCCATCCATCAGAATCCAAGAAACCCTTCAAAACTTCTCTTAAACATTTAAAGAGAAGTCCAAATAGCAAACCAAAATGGTAATTCATCTGATGAGCATGTCTTATCCCTCCTTGGAATATTCATATGGCAGAGGAGGAAGAAGAGTATTTTTAAAAGAGCTTTTATTTATGCCAAGATTATCAGTAAAGGCTGCTTAGAATACATTTGCTTGGGAAAAAAAATTTGAAAAAATATCCAAATTTTGAAAAAAAAAAATTATCAAAGTTTTTTCTTGACAATTACTCCTGAACCTTTTTCTTGCAACTTACTAAGAAATATATTTCTTTTCCATTTGTAGTAATCATAAATTAAGGTTTAATTGAAGCTCTGTGGGGAGCCTGAAAGTTTGGGGTTTGAAACTGAGAATTTGTCTCCATTGCTGAGTAAAATTTGGGAATATTTCATAGTTTCAGGGTTTGCGGCCTATGATTCACAAGAAGTAAGTTTTACTTACGATGCTCAAGACAGTTGCTTGTTTCTTTAAGATAAAATATTCAAGCAAAATGAAGCAGGAATTCAAGCTATTTTAATAGCTCCACTTTCTTTTAGCTTTTGGGCTGTTTTTCAAGAGCTTGTAGAGGACCTCTGCCATTTCCCTCTGCCTCTTTGTTTAAAGTCCTCTGTAAGACTTGCCTTTTCTCCCTGTGACTTTGTGAGCAAGTCAAAGAAAATGGAGGACTGAAAAGTGCTGGTTCAGGGAGCCCAAGTTCTGGGACAAATGGCAAAAGAAATTATTCCACCATGCAAAAGACGGCTTTAGATAATTCCCTTCTCTACCAAACAGCAACCTTTAATCTCATTGCTTTTATTGCATTGCTGGAAAGCCAAGAGGAATGGTGGAGTTAGGGGCCAGTTACACCTAGAGTGCAGCTCTCATCTGATATCAATATTATCTCTTGGTCCTCTGAATATCAACACCTTCTTCACATACAAGTCCCAGCGCAGGGTGAAATAAAGGTGCACTGAGTGCCATAAGGCTGAGACGGAAAAACTGAGACAGGAAAAGAGCATGATTTTCTTGAGGGTGTCCAAAGTCTTACTGAGGCCTGATGGTGACACAGCAGCAGATAAGTTTTAAAGTATTTCTCACTTTGACCTCTGCCCTAATTTTCAACTCATCTCCTTGGTGCACCTCTGTCTTTCTTGTCCCCGTCACTTCCTCCCCTCCTTCCTCACCCCCTCCCAAAGGAAGAATTCAGTTTACTCCCCCATGCATCAAGGCAGTCATGTGAAGTCACATCCTGATAGAATAAGGAACTGCATAACCAGTGTACACGTCCGTAGTGCCCTTCCTTGCACTTAGTTTGGGTACAAATTCGTAGCAGCTGCACATCCAGTGGATTAACGTGAGTTAAAGATGCTGAAGAGAAAACCATCTAATGTGTCTGATAAGGAGAAAAGTCAAAAGCCAAAGGTAGGAATGTCTCATTTTTGTTGTCAATTAATAATAACAGGAATTCTTAACAATTTTTAATACGAGGGTTTCCTCTTTAATCCTAGCTTCAGGATTTCCTGATGTGCTTGCAAGTACCTCAGTGCTATAATCCCAGGAATCTGTTTGTATATACTCACTTTATAATAGTAAAGATCCAGTTCAAGGAATCATCATTGTGAAGCTGCTATAGCTGTGCTAAAGAATTCTGGTGCTGGACTTCGTCTATTGTTTTATGCTCTGCATCAGCCTTTTAGCAGATAGGCGCACAAAATCCCTTTTCTCCGTTTCATTTATACTAAACCAATGATGTCCCAGAAAGGAGTGTGAGAATCAGTGAAGAATTAGAAAAACTATTAAATTTGTTCCTTATTTTAATAAATTTGCTTTTGCATCACCATAACCACAGGAGAAGAGGGTACTTGGTAATCAGTGTTTGTCATCTTAATTTCTCTGGAAATCATTAAAATATCAGCCTGAAAGAAATACTCTAAACAAATTGATTATATGCTACACTGGACACTTTCCACAATCTGGAATTGTAAGCAAGGAAGTGAGAGTTTTGCAAGACGCATAAGGATGTGTCCGATGCTCGAAATTTATTTTCAGTCCCTGGACTGAATGCAAAATGACCTCTGTGCATCGTATGGTACAAGTGTATTGTAAGGCTGCAGTGCAATGGCTACTGCTCGAACTGAGCACTTCAGTCTCAATTTCTGTCCCAATTTATCAGTGCTGAAAACTTAACAAAGAGATTAGAAAAGCCTTTTAGTATCCCTCTGCTCTCAACAGCTCGGTGTCTCCCAATTTACAGATCCACCTCCTCACTGTTTGGGAATACACCTCCCTTAGTGACTTCTGTGTCCTAAGCGATTACTGCAGACACTGTTTCAGCAAGGATGCCTTCTGGTTTTACACAGCATTGGCTTTTGTGGATTGTGCTTGCAATTTTAGACTATGACTCATTAACAGTTAAAATTAAAGGCTTTTCCCATGGATTTGAAGTGATTTTGAATCCATTTTCCCCCACATTTTAATATTTTTTAAGCATCGCACTGGTTGGTTTGGTACCCATTTTCTTCTGCTCAGTCATTATACTGTGTTTTAATGGCAGAGAAGAATTATAATTAATATCTTATTATATCAATTAAACAAGAAATGACCACGAAAGACTCTGTGGATGGGCTTTGTTTCCGTCTGCAAAATATTTTCAAAAGCCAGTTTTGGCCACTCTCTTCTTCCAGAATAAGGCATTCCTTGACAATAGCCTGATTTTTATTTTTAAAGACCCACTTTTGCACAGAACTGTGTAAACTTTCCACGAGGAGAACGCCTTTGCTGAATTTGCTGCTCACAATCAGGGCAGGGGAGGAGACAGCCCCACGTTGCATAGAATAGGAATCTTGGTTTGTTGTAGCACGTTTCGAAACTTGTCCCAGGGAAGCAACGTAAATACTCAAGTTGCTTAATGCTGAGTTGGGTAAGATGGGACACAGGTCCTCACATCTTGGACAAGTTACAGGATTTCACAAGTGACCTCTATAGATCACGTCCTGGCTGCCCCTGCTCTGTGCCAGCAACATTTGGTACCTCCTCATGCTCACAAGGCACGATACCATTGCCACTGGGCAGGTCTTGGGCTACCTCACCTTGCCTTTAGGCCACTTAGACGTCCCAGTGTCTCCAACACATCCACACAGACCTGTGGGAGAGCCATAAGGCCTGTTTTTCGTTTTAAATGAAAATCAGGTTTGCAGCCGTAGACCCTCAAAGAGGACACCAAAAAGACCTTTTGTGGTAACCGCATCTTAACCATGGTGACTACTTGTCTTTATCATAACTGGACGAATTTCTGTGCATTAATTAGAGTGTTTCACCAATACATTCTTTTTAATCCTTTTGGTTTTATTACCTTCTAATGTGAAGAATATTGGCATGAATTGATGCCTTTTGGTAAAGATGAATCGATGTCACACAAGGCTGGTGTTAAAGCCTTTCTCAAGGCAATTTGCTGTCCTTCTTTAAAACCCCTCCTGGTGGTGGGCAATTCAATGACCAATGCAAGAATAATACAGGTTCAGTATCTCACTGTTCACTATGTGCAATGCATTTATCTTATTTATTATTGTGGTGCTTAAGGGACTTCTGCAGGTGTGTTAGATGCTGCATAGACAAAAATGTATTTTACTACTCTTAGTGTACACTACGAAAAAGTTGATCTATGCCACAAAAGAATAGTGTTGCATGGTTTTTTTGTCATGCAGCAAGATTTCAGTAGTGCTGCAGCCTTGCTAATAACTTCTTTGAATATCTGGCAGGTTTTGTGTATTTCTGGATATGCGTATAGCTAATGAATGCATTTATATAAATAAACATTAATTGTTAGGCAAAAAGACATCTAAACCCGGAGTCATCCCAGAGAAAACTGGGAGAGAAATGGGAGAGAAATGCATTCAAAAGAGATACTGGAAGGATTCTGATCCTTTACAAATGTTTATCATCATAGCAGCACATGCTAGTGTACATTTATACCTTGCATATCATCTGAGGATCTCAGATAGCTGAATTATAAAGGAAAAGTCCTACGGGTTAAAAATAACCTGCTTAATGTTGAAGAAATTCAACAAATTGAAGGGCTAAGCTCTCTATTTCAAGCCTATCTAATCGAATCCATCTGTCTATCCAGGACCTTAAATGACTTTCTATCACAACAGAACTTGTGCATCTCCCATTCCTTCCTTTAGGGAGTCCTTGCCTGCCCTCCTTTCATTTCTGCTAGATGAGACACAGCTTGGTTTACATGGTGTAGCTGTTCAGGGCTGAGGAATTATTTGTGGGCCGGTGAGGTCAGACAAAGTAAGTCTTGCACAAAGCCCTGAGGTCCATGGTCACGCTGATGGCTGGAGCGGTTCACTGCAGGGAGAGCATGTCGCTCCTGCATTCCTGCAGCACTGCAGAGCAGGAAAGCAAGCAGAGAAAGGACGCTTTTCCTAGATGTGTTTCAGCTATGGGTCTGTGCAGTCTGTCCCACCACCCCTCAGAGAGCTGAGGAGGAGGAGAGCAGTTGACTTGGAGGATGAAGAAAAGAGCCCTGAAATCACCTGGGTTTTAGCCTCTTTGAGCCTTATGATGTTAGAGGTGTCAGTGCATCTGGGGAATGGCATGAAGCAGATTTAGAATGATGGTAAGAAAAAACACTCTGAGAAGTTATACAGCTTTTAGTGTCCTCTTTCGTACACCCTTCAGGCAGCACCATACACATAAAACCCCATTAAAGCACTTCACAGCTATTCTGCATTCCACTTTGCACTGTTTTACACATTTGTCCAGGTGCAAATAATCTGTAAAACATCCTTGCATTGTCTTGCCTGCTTCACACGATGTAATGTGCTGGGCAGAACCTACTCCCTTCTCTCTCTCTCCCATTCCTCCGGACACAGCAAACTTGAGAACTGCTTGATGATTCTTGGCTTTACTTCAACACAAAGCAAAGACAACTTTGTGCCATTTTTTTCTGGCTTGACTGAAGAAAGTCTTTTGTCATTATTCTACATGACAGTTGATCTTTGTTTATGCTAAAGGTTTGAGACGTTTTTGTTTCCTTATTCTGCTTCCAAATGCACTTGGTGCTTTAAACTTAGCTTACTTCTGGTGTGTAAGACAATTCAGGGTCAATGCCTCTGCATTTTGTTTAGGCAAAAATATGCCCAAGCTTCTAATTAAATCAATGTTTGCGTACTTAGGTGCTAAACTATTATTTGTTTTCAGGGTTATGAGAAAAGAGTGGCAAATCCAACGGGAGGAAACATTTTAATATGCAAATTTATTCCCTAGTACAATTTCATACCAGTAATTTTACTTTTCATAAGCTAAAAATGAAACCCTGACATTGCAGAAATCAATGCACATTTTTGCCATAGACTTGAGGCCAGAATTTCACCTTTTTATATATTCTTCACAGAAGGCCTGATCCTGATTCTGACTTAAATGAATAAATTAGCTGTGATCCCATTGATTTCAGTGGGATTATCTGAGTAAAGTTTATCGCTTGCCTAAGTGTTTGGAGCCTGAAATGCAGACAGATGCTATAAGCAAGTTTTTCAGTGACGCATTTTTCTCAGACGGTGCCTTGTGCCTCTCCAATGGGGAATACTTATTAAAGAAAAGAAAATGGAAAATAGGTACAGCAAACCTAAACACCAAAAATAATTCGAGACATAATTAGATCTTCTGTAGGACAAGATCTGCAGTGAAGAGATTGCTTGATGTTAATGAATATTAACTAGGATTTATCCTTGAGTGGGAAAAGCTGAAGGTTTTAATTTTATTTCAAAGGTAAAGACTGGTAGAGTTATGAAATTTTATATTCTTTTCTTTCCCCCTGAAATTTCGAGTGCATAATAAATGAGCCACTGCTAATGTCACAGATGCTAATTTTCACAGCCATGACTGAAGTGATGTTCGTTTCCATTTGCATTCCATTCTAACAATGATGAGAGGTGATGAGTTGATGATAAGCTGTTTTCACCGTACTGCCCGCTGTGCAAATTTATGCTTATAGGCAAAGATGACACAGAGTTCTGTCATTAAAGGTCTTTACTGCGTTTCCTCTTGAAGAAAGACTGTTTGTCAAAATCCATTTGAACTCTGGTAAATAAGCAGGAACAGCTGACAACATCTGGAAAGCATTTTTAAGAACCTGGTTTATGGTGTAAATACCTGTGGGCCTTTATTGGGGGGGTGAGAGTTCAGAGGAAGAAATAATGATACTTGTAAAAACCATGTGTGTGTAGATGGGGAAAGGAGGGACTGCAGGTGACACTTCAGAAGGTGTTTTCTGTCTCCCCTAGGCTTCATAAAACACTGGAACAAGGTTAGAGTGAACCTCAGGTTATTCTCCTTGTGTGAGTGGGCGGTTCTACAAGCATGTTATTTTCCTTTTACTTCTGCTATTTTTTCTTCATTTACATTATCATCATACTTCTTGATCATCAGCTAATTATTCTTTCTTTTCAAGAGTAGCTTCAGAAAGTTGTGTCTTAACATATATGTTAACATATCTCTTCCAGAAAGGTCTTGAAATTTGAGGAATTTTGTTTTCTTAGGAGAAAGTAAAGGTCCAGAGTGTTTGTGAGGAAAGAACAGCCATCTCTCACCTGCCCCTTGGCAGGAGGTGATTAGGATGACCAGACTCCCCATTCTGACACTCACAAGAAGACACAGTTTCATTGAGGGCTCACACAACTCTTGGCTAGCTTTTGTTTCAAAGGAAAAATGGTGTCTGTGGCCTGTTCCTGTACTGATGGATTTTGTGTGTTCCCTTGATTACAGCATCTTATACATTTTCATCAACTTTGCACAATAGTCATTTAATTTCTTGTTTCTTCCCTGTCTTGGTTTCCTTCACTAGCCAGGCTTAAGTCCGTAAGAGCAGAATATTTTTAAGAAGTGAGAGCAATCTGCCAAAGGGAATTCTTACATATTAATATTCATTTTGCTTAGAGTAACAAATCCATTTTTTTGTTTGTTTTCTTAAGCAAGTAGGAGCATTTCAAAAAGTATGCCCAAACCACCTTATCCAGCCATTTTTAGAAACCAGACTATCAGCCACAGCATTTATAACTGTGCTCTCTGATAAATAACATAGTACAACTACCAAGGTGACATAAATCAGCATTAGTTGCCTCCTAATTCTTTAAGAGTTGTTTAAGAGCAGTTGACTTACCTCAGTACTGTGTTTCCAGGAAAACCAAAATACCCCAAGTAAACACTGGTCAGGATATCTGTCACTACTGGGAAAAAAGCACTAACTATGTA
The DNA here is from genome assembly GCA_013397725.1 of Rhagologus leucostigma. Lineage (NCBI taxonomy): Eukaryota > Metazoa > Chordata > Aves > Passeriformes > Rhagologus > Rhagologus leucostigma. The sequence continues at coordinate 1,761,565 of VZTD01005605.1, read as the reverse complement.
TGGGCAGGACTGGCAGAGGATGTGGCCTACCTCCTTCCTGCACTTCAATATTCTTCTAGTAATCTATGTCACAGCATAAATTTAGACAAAAGCTGCTATAAAGCCATTCCTTGGCAGCTGTATAAGCACTTTCTGGGTGGCTACAAACGCTTCAGCCAGAAGAATCAACCCCTTGCTGTGTGGGCAGAACCCGCCGGGAATACCCACTCCTGAAAAGGGAGAAAAAGTCTTCTGGGTTTCTGTAATCACAATATCCCTTAAGCTTTCTCTTCTGAAAGGCTGCCACAAAGACAGCAGAATTACTCCAGTTGTTAGAAACAGTTATACTCTGTTCCACAAATTGGCAGTGTCAGTGGTTTTGCTCAACATTTGCTGCTTGGCACCAGGCTACAGATTATATACGCTCTGAATATTTAGCAAATCATATATCCTTTAAACCATCCTAATGGAAAGCTTTGTTTCATAAATGAGACAGAGGTGTGTTGCATGTCTATTGTTATTCCACAGGAAGATGAACGACCACCTATTTTTTTCCCAAGTGAAATCTCTTCTGTATTTGCGCTTACTCTTACCCTTGTAGCTTTTTAAAATCTTATTCCACCTACAGTGCACTCAAGAGCATGTTCTTAATATTTTTCTTCTTCTTAAACTTGAGAGTGAAATTTCAGCCTAGGGAAAAGTTTGGAGACTGCTTCAGGGAAGTTGCTTCTTTGACTACACATAATATATACCTTACTGTCACTTTTCCTCTCCATACTTTCTTTGGTTTATTCTGTGGATACACAGAAAGCTGGATAATGACTTCACCTGTATGCAGTCTTCAGGCTGCTTAATTGCCAGTCATAACATCTTCTGGCTCCTTTCTGGAAAGCTGAATGTCAAGAGCAAAGGGTCTTCTATCTCTAATCCTCACCCAGCACTAAAGCTGACAAGTTTTCTCTGGGAAGGAGCTCCAGTGATCTGGTGTTTTGCACCATTACGTCTTCTGGGTGGAGTTTTAGTTCTTTTCCTCCCCTTCTATGTCTTCATCTCTTTTATCATCTTCACAAGAACAACCACGTAACCTAACACTGCTGTACTTGATTTCAGTGAGGTGCTAAACAGTCACTTCCCTCAGAACTGTATGAAGTGAAAGTTCCTCTACTTGTCCATGCTGACCTCATCAGAACGTGTGGTAGGTTTGCTGTTCTTCCAGGTATGTTGAAGGACAGGTGGGACATGAGTCCCTGAAAGCTTGAGGACTTGGCTTTAGGTTTTTCTGCAGTGTTCCTCATGGCTTCTTCAGGGAGAAGATAAACACTAGAGGAGTTCTGCTCAACCAGAAAACACGGTGCAGTGCCACGTCTTCCCTCTACCCTTACGTTTGAGACAGAGGTGGGGCTGTCACTGACAGGCTGCAGCCATGAGATAAAGAAATCAGTTTCACTTAGCAACAGCACGGCCAAAAGCAGATGTGTGAAGAGGAGATGACACAGTGGCCGAGACAGCTGAGTGAGCTCACGCAGCTTCTCTGCCGCCTCCACCTGTGCGAAGGGGTGCTCGGCTCTACCACTCCTGAACTGTTTCACTGGCCAGTTGTGCTGTTTTTCTCTTACACTTCTGTCTTCCTGCCTCCTTCTTTAAGATCAGATGTTAGGTTCAAAAACTGCTTCAAAAAGCTGGAAAAGGGACATGGTTCGCTGATGGATGAGCAGCTCAGAACCTGTGGAGAGGATGCATGAAATGACTGATGATGGTAGAGCAGGCATTCAGCTCTAGCACAAGCACATGGCAGGGCTCTTCTGATGTTGGCTATTGGCATGTTTGCATTATTTTCTTCCTGTCTCTGTAATGGAGTTTATATTTGCTTGACTAATATATCTTGGCAATTGTGGTAAAATGTTTGAAAATGTATTTGTGTTTGGGATTTTATCTGGTATCTGAAGGAATGGGAAGAGGCAACATTTTCCTACCCCTTTGTGAAAGCTTAAAATCTTGTAGTTGGCACAGTCGCCTTTGCAGTGATAGGGCTGATTTCAGTAGGATTTGGAGAATGTCCTTAAATCTGGGGTTCAAAGAACACCTCAAAGCCCTCACTGCTGTCGCTGCCTCAGTGGCAGCATCTCACTGGCGAGTATCTCTCATCTACCTGTGATTTTCATGGAGGTTGTGGGAGCATGAGAGGAGGGAAAAACGCAGTCTCACTTGTCTCATGCATCAGAATGAAAACACACTTCATGCATCTGGTACATTTGTTTTTCATGAAATGAAGCTGTAGTTTTCCACTGAGCTGTGATCACAACAACTCATGCTACAGAGATAATCAAATGGAGAGAGGGGAATTGATGTACCCTTACTGGTACCCCAGTGAGCTGCTGATGGTATTAATTCCCTTTCTGGAGTGAGCTGAACAGAATGAAGATGATATCTTCATATTCCTAGATTTTTTTTCCCTAGGATTGCAATTATAGGGCATTCACTACAAAGCAAACACGGAATTTAATACATTATAACTTGTGAAGTAAGAAGGATTTTTACGCACTCCCAAATCATGAAGAAACCCTGAGCTCGCAACCTTCCTTCAGCTTTCATAGAAAACCAAAAGCTTGCTGAACTTATTTCATGAGTTCAAAATTCCAAGGACCATATTTAGGATTCCCAGGCATAAATTGTGCGAGCATGTCCAGGTTTTGAAGCCTGAGAAGCTGCAATGAAGTGCCACGTGTGCTTTCTTCAAGTGGACAATAAGGATAACGTTGGCCTGTGGACAACAATAAGCCAATGCTGGAACACAGCCATTTGACAAGGGAGGACACAAGAAAGAGAAAAAATGGTGACCTTGGTCTATATTTCAAAGGAGTCAAAAGTTAACCCACTCTAATGAACATAATATTTTATTTCTTTGTTGGTTTTTTTGCTTTATTTTCCAAGATAAAAATAATTTAAATAAATGGACAAATAGATCTGATGAAGCACTTAAATTCACAGTGACTGATGATGGATATTGCACTGAATTTTGCTTCTTTACTGTAGTGCATCTCCATTAAGGCAATTTCAGCTAATCTCACTATGGATTCATTAATCAAGTGTAGTCAGGATGTCTGAAGGGAGATAATGAGGGGGAAAAAATGGCCTATTGTTTGGATCTTATTCTTCAGCTAGTTATTTTGTTTATCATGCTCCATAATATTTGTACCCCCATAAATAAGTTCCAGTTGCATTTAGTTATCATAACAGATGACTAGGACATCTTTACTTGCAAATTCAAAATCATTCCATAAATAGATCAATTAACTTTGTGTTCTCTTTACATCACATGCCTACACAGATTTCCAGCCTGCAGTATCAGTTAGCAGTGAAATGGAAATAAGGTGGACCGGTGCATTTTAAAATTTCCTCCCTTTATCCAAAGATGCAAGCATGCACGGAGATAAAGTTCCTAATCCTACATCTTTTTCTCTAAGCACAAACATCCTGCAGCATCAGCAGTCCTTAGTGTCTTCCAAAATTTCTCCTCTAAAATGCCCAAGAAAAGATTTGTTCATTTTTTACTTACTTTTTACTCATTTAGGATTACATACTGTATATCTGCCCCACATAAAGCTGTCATCACATTACTTTAAAAAAAAAAAAAGTTGAGGTTCTAGGAGCCCGGTGGGTTTGGAGACTGCTGAAGATGGGAATGTTTATAAGCTCTGTGATATTAACTGCAGCACTCAACCTCAGGTGACATAAAGCATGCAAAAAAGAACTTTCTGTCAGTTTTATTATTTCTAAAAAGGTTCCCCTTGAAAGAGAAGAGTGACCTTGCTCTGCTGAGCTGACATATGCCACTGAATTAATGGCTAGGCTTTGCTGTAGGGAAGCTTGCAGAAACATTACAACTCCAATGGCTGAGTTCGCTGCGAACATTAATCAGGGGAACCAAGATGATGTATCAAACACTCATTTAAAAGTAATAAAAACTAACTCTCTTTCTGCCCCCCTCCCCCAAGTTTCTTAGAATTAGCTTGTTGTTGGTCATTACCTGTTGTCAAGGGTAAGACTGCAGTAGGGCAGTAAAACTCGTGTAAGGGCTTTCTGAAGTTTGCTTACTCTTCAGAAAAAAAACAAACAAGCTTTTGGGACGGTGAGACTTGACCCTGACTTAGAGGTTATTTTTTTAATCTTGTTTTCATCTGGAAGGTCATTTGAAGGAACACCTGAACAGCCACATTCCCACCTCCTCTGCCGGAGCACGCTGGTTGCCTCACTGTGGGTGTGCTGAACAGGCGTGGGGGTCCCTGAAAAACTGAGCCCTTGGGGCTGAATTCTTCTCAGCTCCTCTTTGGGCATATGTATTTTTGTCTTCACTTAAAACAAACATGCTTGTGAGTAATTTCTCATATATAAGAAATCCAGCCAAACCCTGCAAGGTCAGGACCCAGATAACACACAGCATTATTAAAACCATGCTGTATAAGTAAGCAGGGAAAGGACTTTAATTGAAGCTGCTAGGTGATTTGGTTTTAAAATGTGAGAATTCATCTGTGAATTCAGACGAATGGTTTGAAGAGGAGGAAGTTTCAGGAGAGGAAAGATGTTGGTATTTAAGGGATTAAAGATCAAAGCCTGCAATGCTTACGTAGTGTTTAACCAGCCTTTACTCAGGCAGTGCTCCCCTCTACTGCAGAGATGGTTTTGTGGAGGGTGGATTTCAAGGCTCATCCCTCGGTGTTTCTGCCCGTGTGTAAATGAAGGGTAAAAAAAGGGTAGCAAGGAGGTGGAAGTGCACATCATGCCAAATCCTTAACTGTCATTTTCATAGCTCCTCTGAGTTTGTCACACATCCTTAACCTTCTTTTAAAGTCATTTTCTTTTCATGGTTTTGTGTGCTACTGAAAGTCACTTTTAATTAAATGTCATATAAATAATAAAGTCTTAATTACATAATTATTGCAAATACCTGTGTGCACACTCCCAGAATTGGACAGACAGCCAGAAGAGCACTTGGAGTGACTTTTCTCACTGGGAACTGAGAGTGCTCTGCGGCAACTGGGCAGGAACAACGTGCTTAAGATTCAGGGTCAATGTGCGTTTAAAGAAAATGGAGTCAGATCCCTTCCCCCCCTTGCACATTTTGCAACACTCACTTGCACAAAACTTTCCGAGTGTTAAGATTGGCGTTTCCTAAATTGCTTCCTTATTTAGTCCCTCACAAAGTTGTTTAATCAACACAGCACATTTTTTTGCCAGACGAAATTGCCACTTTGCTTGGATGTCCTACATGGCTGCCCCATTCCAGAGGAAGACTTACAGACGTTGCAAACAATCCCACCCTCGTTTAACTTCAGGAACAGCAGCTCTGCCCTTGCTCTCAGCTGCCCCAGCACATGCCCAGTGCAAGGTGCCCCTGGAAAGCACTGGAGACTGTGTTTCTAGTGGTAATTCTGACTGGGTTATTGGGAACTACGTGCCTTGTGTCTGCAGGGATTTAGGCTTGAGAGACTGAGGCTGGTACCAGATAGAGGAACTGATAAAACAGCTGCTCAGTGTTTACTTTGGAGAGCACAGTTTGTTCACCTGGAAGAGTGTTAGGTACGATTAACTCATTTTTTTATTCAGCTTTTCTTTTCCAGTCCTTTTTCACTGTTAAAATTAGGGTGTTTGATCTGAGGCTTCATGGTGGCAGTTGTGTTCAAAGTCCACTTTGCTCCCCTCCTTCCCCACCTCCATGCAGCTACTGAATACCAGGCCACGCTAACAACCAGTCTTTTATAGAGTCATTTTTAAGCCAGTTAAAAATGCCATTTCAGTAGATTGATCTATTTGAGTTAGCAAGAACAAGCTGTATCTTTTTTATTGCTTTTGACTGGTGAAGTGCAAGGTTTAGGCCATGTTTCATGTGGGCTATAAAGTTATATTAATGTGTTGGTTAGTGGTCAGAAGTTCTGTATGTGTAACTAATGTGTAAATAGGAAAAATTCCCTGCGGTAGAAAGGTCATGATGTCTTCTCTTTTGTTGCTTCCCTTACCCTTTGGAGAGTTGCTTAATCTTTCATGCAGATTCTCATTCTTTATACAGAAGTGAGGATTTTTGGTGGTGTTTGGTTTGTGGGTTTTTTTCCACAGAACATCCCAAAAGCTATAAATTGCTATCTTGCCATCTGGGAAAGTAGGAGACAATTCTTTTGATTATCTATGTAAGAAGATAAGCTAGCAGAGTGGAAATACTCACCCCTACTTGGTAACTCTCATTCTCAGAGTGGTCTCCTCCTTCTGAAGGGACTAGAACCATTGGAGAATAGAAGAAATTAATCAAATCCTGATCTCCACTTATCTCCATCAATCAGAGAGGCAAGAACAGTTCTCTTGAGAGCTGCTGTGGCTGCTTTCAAAAAAGAGGGAAGAAGACAAGTGTCTGTGGCAGTCAAGGAAATTGAGCAACATGCTGAATTCCCATTTTATTACTTCCAGTGACCATGTTTGTCCCTACACAGCTTACATGGTTTGGGTAGTCTGAGGATGAATGGAAGCTAAAAATTAAAATTCATAGAGGAATTTGAAGAGATTTACTTGTGTGAGAGGGTCAGTACAAAACCTTTGCAACATGCGGGACTTAAAAGATATTTTGAATAGGACTTGAAGCAAAATATAATGGGCCAAAATTTCTGACTGCAGGGAACCAGATTGCTGAGCAGTGTGAATTCTGCAAAGAAAAATATGGGATGAATATCTCCCATAATGATTATTTAGTAGGATAACTGCAGTCAGTTTTGGCTCAAAAGTTGTCTTTAGACACAGGGAGGCTCTGACTAGTTTATCACAGACAAGAAGTTACTGCTCCTATGATATGTCCTACAAGAGAAGGATGTTTTATAACAGAAAGACAGGGATTGCAGAACCTGTTGTTGTCTTACTATTTGCATGCCATACCATATTATTTTCTAGGCAAAATTATAGGCTATTTACCGACAAACCAGTCAATCAACTGCAGACTGTCCAAATTTAAATAAACAACAATTACATAGCACTTATCCCTTTAAAAGGATTATTTAAAGTTCCTGGATTTCAGGGAATAAATGATATAGGAGAAAATGGAAGAAGGTTTTCAAATACTTAAATGTATCTTTGATATTTTCTATTATGTTAGTTTGGAATGCTGAACAGGAAGAGATGAAAGTTAATGCATTGATTTATAGAAATTACTTGATCAGTTCCTGTGTGGGAAAACACAGTTGTTTCTCCCTGTGCCCATGTCTCCATTAGATTTTACTGAGCAAATTCGTATTTGCTTAACATAGCCCTGAGTAGCTCTTGCATGAATTGAGCCAGAAAAACCACTTAACTTTATAGGATGCTGAATCCTGGTATCAAAAGTCAATAGCATATTTTCTCTTAGTAGCTTTGCATTTACTTTAAAAGCTTCCCTTCACCTGGAAATAAGGCCTGTCCATATCTTCACAAAGTAGGTGTTCCCTGACACTAATGCAGTGACTGACACTACTGAAAGTAATAGTCCCATTCCCTTTGCAGCCAGGAGCTCCTAAATCTGCTTTTCGTTATCACTATAATGGGGTTGGATACATTTTTAAAAGGTGGTGCCTATTGATTACTTAATGGAAAAAGTTAGTATAGAGAACTGCTGAAGCAGCCCTATTCAGTGCTCTCCAGTGCAGCAAGACCATTATCTAGAACAGTGGAAATCATCCTGTAACCCTTATTAATATTTAATAAGGATGAAGCAACATTGAAGTGTACGCTACAAAATAGCCCAAGGCTCCTGCACATGTAGGATATAAGGTTGTTCCGAGGGTCAAAAAAGAATAACTGATTTCCCTGTGCTCAAGCTGTTTATAGGTAAGACCAACACTAAACAATGTTTTCCCTCTTGTTCCTTTTAAACTATTTCCAGCACATCTGCACTTTAATATACACTTATTCCTACTAGACATATTGAAGTGATGGAATGCAACAGAAAGGTCAGTGTATGTTTAGAGATTTCTGAGAAAATTTCATACTTTCCCAATATTGCTGTGAATCCCAGGCTCCCTTCTCCCTCCTGCTCTGTGCTGCAGGGCACATTTGGCTGGGTTGACAAGCTAGTGAAAGGTGTTAATCCTGTCTAATAGAACCATAATCCTCAGGGCTGTGTTTTTATATCATACTATTGAGCTAACCCCTTGTCACAGGATGTTCTTCATCTACTTAATAGCAAAATTCTTTATGGGAATTTTAGATAAAATTAAGTATACAATTCAAATTGTCATTTCCAATTTCGCAATGTAAAAACAAACCAGTAAACTGCAATATTTAGCCAACAGAGATTTTACAATCAATTAAGAGGAAAGCTGTGTGATTTTTGTCTTTTCTTTCTTTTTTTCTCTCCCCTCAATGAATACTAAATGTCATTTTAATTATCCAAAAATATTCACAAATCTGGGTCAGTTTCTTCAAATAACCTTTGGCTGGAAATATTTTTCAGGTTAGATATGCCCAGAAATATAGGAGGAAAAAAAAAAAAGAATGTTATTTTTCTTTTAAGCTACACTGCTTAGACTATGGAGCCAAAATATGGGTACACTTTTCTCTTCCATCTGACTGTCCTCAGGCCTCTCTCACTGCTTTCATTTTTTGGGGGAGGTGGCAGAGCTGCTTAATAAATCAGTTTGGGAAAACAGGGAAATATATCAAAGAGGGATGTCTCCTTAACTTCTCTGGAAGCAGGTCCATTAAGCGTGCCTGCAGTGTGAAGGCAGGCAAAGGCACTGGCTCCCAAACCAGTCCTTTGCTCCTCTTTTGTTGCCCAAAGGATGATCTACTTCTCTTGCTTCTGAGGCTGCCTCATGACAATTCTTTCCTGGTGGAGAAGATTGGAACTCTGTAATAGGAAAGCTGGGAGCTCACAAGCCTTTTGAGGCTTGTCAAATTCCTGGATGGGCAGCAAAAGGAGGGAGCTGGAGATGCCGGTGAAGAGTGCACAGTGGGTGCTTTAGAAACCTGGGGGAGATGAAAAGATGACTCATGTGGCTGGGGGTGGGGAAAGAAAGCAATGGAACAAGGAACTAGTTTGGCTGAAATCACATGGGAAAGACAAAAGGATAAATAAGTACAGGAAAAGCTGTAGCCCAGGTAGTCTGAAATCACTTATTAAATCAGACAGAATGTATTTATTTTGTGGCTTGCTATTTTAGTTCAGTGTTTTTTTTCAGAGGGGATTTTGAATACTCAAAAATAGACTGAGATTATATTGCCTCATATATAATAGTGAACCCTGCTCAAGAACTCTCATACTGTATTAAAGGCTTTCATTTAGTATAGAAGAGGGAAGTACTTAAAAAAACCTGAGTTATTCTGGATTTAGCTGTGAGTATTGGTGAAGACATAAAAGTAAGCTCTTGAAGATACTGTAGAGTGGATAGATGTCCAAACTCTGGCTGTTATTAGGGCCACACTTAAAGGGACTCCTGACTTGTCATCAGTGCCAATTTTATTCATTTTGCCACCATGGGCAGTGCAGTGTCAGGCAGCTCTGCCTGCGCATGCCTGACAGGTATTTCTGTATGACCTCACTCCTCAAAATCTGCTGTGCCCCTTCCCTGCTTTCCATGTCATTTATCCACACGCAGAAAGAGTAAAAACTAGAAGGACGTCTGAGCAATCCATTCACTGTCTTCTAATGCACAGCTCAGGTGATGCAGCTTTGTTATGCAAAGTGAAGCTATTGCATAGTGGAAAATTGTACCCATTTATGTTTAAAAATCAGACTTTCTAATTGGAAAATGGGGAAGAAAAGCACGAGGCCTGCCTTATTATTCTGTTACTACTCCCTCTGTGTGCATTTTGGACAAGATGTATTCATAATCCTCAGCAGTCCTTGCTGATTCCTAATGGTAAAGAACCATAAATTGTCTCCCTAGCTGCAAAAGTACATTGTATAAATTGCCACAATTTACACCACCAAACCCAAGTCAATTGCTTGTATAATATTTATGAAAATACCTTTTTTTCAAAACTCAGAAACAACAGTCTTTCTTAACTGCAAATAATGCATGGCTATTTACATACCTATTATATAAGTAATGTGAAACAGATGTAGAAGAACTCATAATCATATCCATTACCTAATAAGTATTTGAAGCAGTATTCCTTCTCTTACTCATTTTTCTACTTTTGGCTGTACAGTCACAATTTTTTTTCCCCTACAGTCACCTCATAGTTTGTTTCTAGCTGGATGTAGCAGTTCATGGACCACTGATATGGGATGAATCTTTGACACCAACAGGTGGCTTGACAGTTTTAAGTCTTAATAACAGAGCAAAGCAAAACACCACCAGTAAGTCATGGTTTGTCTTCTCTTCTTTTGCAGCGCACGAGCAGCTTTGGAAGCTTCGACCGTTTCAGGCATCACTCAATATCAAAGGCAGATGATTCAGCTGAGGTCTGTAGAACACAAAGTTTAAATTTCTGCTCTTCACTTTCCCATGACAGTTATGCAAAAACACTGAGAAGCTATTGTGTAAATTTTACACTGGTGAGAACTTTGCTCGTGTACCTGGATCTGTCTGAGTGATTGAGGCCTTGCCAAAACAAACAAGAGAATCACATCTAAAGTTTGGCACCTTGATGTGAAAATCAGAAACAATTTATAAAAAAAACCCACAAAGAAGTGCACTTCACACTGGTGCATGCCCAAAGTAACCAGCACTTTACAAGTAACCCACAGATGTCTCACTTTTGTTTTCAAGACCTCTGCAAAAATTGCCTCAATTCTTATTTGCATTAGGGACAATAAATAATGGGAAACAACATTTCCTACCATGAAATATGTTTTCTTTCTGTCATTCACACATAGAGTATTGTGAGCAAACCTGTTTAGGTACACAGCTTCCAAGGAAAATGGCCATGACTGAATTTTGTCGTGCTACCTGTGTTAGTGTCCTTAATATTTCCCTGCAATTCCTGCTTCACTATGCTTTATTTTATTTTTGTGGCAAGTTATTGCTTACTTTTGGATTTCAAAACAGATATCTGAACTGGAGACTATAAGTGACATTGGGGAAGCAGTACAAACCAAAGCAGCAAACAATGGAGGGAGTCTGAGTAAGAAGATGAGAGCCATTTCACTCACCATGAAGAAAAAGATGGGTAAAAAATACATCAAGGCACTCTCTGAGGAGATGGTAAATACGGCCTAAGGGCTTTGTGTTTGTTGAAAATACATGTGAAGTAAACATATTATGTGCATTTTTTCTGTTCATGTTTCAACTGTCCTCAGTTGTGACGAACCATAAAGCCAGGGTAACAACACATAATGAATTAAGCCAGCTTTTGGTATGTACCTGTTCTTTCATGTGCATTTTAGTGTACACACAAATCACATAGTAAGGGCCCAAGAGAGTCATAGGAGTTTTACATCATTTAATTTTGCTTTTTCCTCACGGAACATTTGTATGGTCATGTGTCTATGAGCACAAAAAAACCTCCTCATGTGGACACAAGGGAGTATTGGTTGAACCCCATCATCAGTCTGATACTCAGTTTACAGAAAGCTTCATTAGAAGAATTTATCTTCCAATACAAGAATTATTTCTGAAGTCCATTTTGTAAAGGTCAGCCAGCATCCTAGAGAATTCCAACTCATATGCCTTATCTCCTTCTACCTTATCTAATCTTAGTGAAAATATCTTTATTAAACATAAAAAACCATAATCTTGCACATACTGCAAATCCTGTTTTCTCAGTATGTTGTGTCAGTAAGTTCCAAATTTTAAGAACACAAGGAAAAAACTTGTCACACTTAACAATCCTAAAAAAATCTAGCTAGTCTGCATCCTATCCCACATGTGTCAGTATCAAGTAAGTAAGGAAAATAAATGAGGAACCTCGGAAGTAGAAAATAATGTTTCACAGGATACCTTTAAATAGTTTTTGGAGGTCCAAGACAAGGATCCCTACTTCAATAGTTTAGTTTTCTTTTATTTTTTTTTTTCTAAAATGCAATCCATGATCTTAATATTATATTTTTATATTTACTTTCTGCACATTTAAAGCAACAATTCCTGTGACAGAAATTCAATGGATTGTCTGGCTGGACACACATGTAGCATGATCTTCATTCCTGCAGGAGATAACGACAATCAATAGCAGCCTCCTGATTAATCTGTGGGTTATGCTGCTGGCTGGTGTAACAAGCACAGTTCTTGTTGAAAACCAGTATAGTTCTTCATTTCAGTGCTCTGCCTGATGTGTACCTGTATTGGTCTCTGCGTTACGCAAGAACTGTTATCTTTGCTTCACTTCATCGTCTAACTGGTGAATAACTAATTTTTCCCCAAATACAATGTGCTGAAGGAAGTTTCAGCTGCATCAGGATATCACATGCACTGGCAACATGATGAATTCTGCTGAAAAATCCCTGCCTTTGAAAGATCATCCCTATTTCATGTATCTGTTACATTGTCTCTAACTTAAATGTGACTGAAATATGGATCTTATTGTTTTGAACAGTCTGTGATTCCTGAGGTGATTTATTGGTATAAACTCAAGGGGCCAATTTCATACACCATTAGACTTTGTGAGAGAAACATGCACCTGTTAATTCTGAAATGCACTGAATTTCGAAGCCAGGGTGTATGTTGGGCAGTGTGGTGAGCACGGTGCTAGAACACACCAGTGCCCTACGTGTGTGCAAGCTGTCCCCAGCCTGCCACCAATCAACCTTCATCTTCAGAAGTTCAGTGTAAAACACAGCTGTGTCAGCCAGCTCTTCACCACCTGCTTTCAGAATTGAGCTTTATATTTCCTTTCTCTGAGACAAGCAGACAAAATCTTACCAGGCTGCCTACAAATTTCCCGTTACAAACTTTCAGCTCTGCCATGGTGTGCTGCAGTCTTACTAGCTTAGCTGTTTGAGCAGGGATGGGATGAAGTGAGTGGGACAGAAACAAGACAGGGAATTTCTCCAAGATCATAAAATACTTGGGGGTGATTGTTGGGTGTGGTTAGTAGCAGGCATCAACTTCTAAAATGCTTTCTCTCACAAAGTAGTTCTTAATAAAGTGCAATGATGAGCTAATCTCCAGTGATGCTTTAAAACAAACAAACAAAATATTTCTCTAAAATACATTTCTTCGGGGTTAACATTTGATTTTTGTTTTAAAGAATGAAGAGGGAAAAGATGACAGTGATCCTGGTGGTGGAACACACACTGAGAAGGTCTCCCTAAAAACCAGTGACTCTTTGGAAAGTCTCTATAGTCTGAACAGTGGCCAGAGCTCATCTAGTAAGTACAAGACACCTATACTTCTTATTCAGCCACTGGATCAATATAGTTATTGCTTATGTCTGTGGACTCAGAGCTGGTGATCAAAAATGTGATGGTAGAGAGCTCTTCATTCTGGCAGACAAAAGTAATTTGGTTAAATGGGTAGCAGCTAGGGTAGATATACCTCTCTCCAGAAATAAGTTGAGTGTTTTTAAGAGTGGAAATGCTAACTGAAGAAAAAAAATAACATGAATTATAGGGGATATTGCTGGTATATATGCCATAAATTTTTGTGCGGTTTTCACTGCTATAGTGCTGAGTTTGCAATCACTGGGTGCAGCCACACAAGATTCCTCTCCTGGTGGACTGGCTGTGAGTTCATCCTTTGCCCTGGCGATGCGAGGCAGACAAAGTCTCTCTCATATGGTGGGGGATGTGGGTCTGACCTGGAAGCTTTGGGACATGATGTCCCAAAGAGACACAGCCCACCTGAAACCCACTGAAAACCCTCCCCCATCAGGGTGGTCTCAGTCAGAGGGCAGAGGAGTCTCTGATGAGAAATGTGCCTCCACCTCTCTCTGTGTTGCTCTGCTGTGGACATTTGCTGGGTGGCAGGCCACAGCTATCCCTGGTGACACTGCTGTGCCACCCTGCAGGCACCACCTGAGCCCTGGGCGCGGACTGGAGCTGCAGTCCAGACCATTTGCACTTAGAGTTAATCTGGCCCTGAGATGGAACTGTGCACTTAAGCAATCACCTCAAACAAAACCATTTTTATGATCATTTTCTGTGACGTGATTTGTGCAAATTGTATATGGGAGTTTACTTCCAACACACTGCTGCTCTTATCTAAAAACATATTTGGATGGGATATTGCAGAGCTTGCTCAAATTTGCTTGAATTACTCTGCTGATATTTTATTGCTCAACTTGGATAAAATGACAGGCAGAAATGTTGATAAGATTAAAATTTCCCTCTGCAATGCAGGTTTCTTTGATGTTTTAGCTAGCTCTGGAATGAAATAAAATAACTTCTACAGTACTTTTTTTCATTTCTCTGAATAAACAGGAGAAGTTCAGCAGAATTAATTCCCTAAATTGCACTTTTAGGGTACATTTTATTAATCTGCAGCGATAATATTTCAAAAAGTCTGTAAGTAAAATGTGTAGTCTATTAGTACCATCACCAGAAAAAGATTACTGTAGGGAAGATATTAATGAAAGATCTCCTACCCATTTTCTTCCGTCTCTTGTAGCATGATTTTTATTGAATGTAGTTATCCTGGAACGTGTCAAACCCACACAGAATATGCTCTGATTCTGTGGTTTTGAACACTGTCCTCTTGGCTGCTGTGCAGAGTTGCATGTCTGGGCATTTGGTGCAGGGGTCTCTCAAGCTGCCTCTCTTCCAGGTGGGGTGACCAGCTGCTCCGATGGCACAAGCAACAGGGACAGCCTCCGGTTTGACGACGAGGTGCCCTACAATGGGCCCTTCTGCGGCCGAGCCAAAGTCCACACCGACTTCATACCGAGTCCTTATGACACCGACTCGCTGAAAATCAAGGTAAGACAACCACCAGGATTCCTTCTTTCCCACTAACAATGCCAAGGGGACCATTTTTTACATGTGAATAATACATTTAATAATAAATTTTTAACTGCTTAAGCATGTGGAACACTCTAAAAGCAAGGCTGATCTGGTTTCACAATGCTTCTGTAAGGACTTAGTTCAGACAAGGCTGCAAAGCTAAGTGCTGCTAAAGGCTTTTTAAGGCACAGATTCCAGGTAGGAACCTCTTCATGGTATCTACCCACATATCCCAGCCTTCCTCAGAGTAAAATACGTGTTGCTTCCCACATTCAAGGTCTGTAGTAAGAAAGAGTAAAGTCTTATGGGATGTGAAGTTGTCTCCCCAGCTTTCTAAGTCACAATTAGGATATATCCGAAGCTCAGTGGTACCCATTGCCTTTAATAAAAACAGCTTGCTTTTCCATTAAACTTTTCTTTAAGCCTCCCTTTGAACTATGAACTTTCTTCAGCCCAGGAATGGCAGGGGTGTCTGGGCTGTGTGAGTGAGGAAGAAAAGCAACAAACAAGGGCCCAGCTGAACATTATTAAAAAAAGCCCAGCCCTTCTGACTACTCATGTCTGTAATCTGGACTTCTTTTCCCTCTTTGTAAGTACCTTCATATCCAGATTATATTCACACTTCAGACTCTTTTCTTCCTCCCAGCTTCTTCTTTTTGCCAAATCCTCACCTGTATCTCACACAGACTTGCTCTCCTCCTCTCTGGCCTACATGAGAGCTGTTGTTTTGCTGGTACTTGCAGCCTTCAGCACTTGCCCTCCACTTCCACCCACATCTAGGGCATTTCTTTTAATACAGTTTAACTGTTTCAACTATTTAACTGGTCATGAAATGGCAAATATCTGCTTGCTCATGTAGGTTTTTTTTTCAGTCACTAGGGTGGTGTATTTTATACTTAGGGTTGAAATCCCCTATATTTATCACACAAAATTTCAGTACCCTGAATCTGAATTCAAAGTGCACCTGCAGCTTGTCTTGGAGCCACTGCTTAATCCTGATCTGCATCCACATCTGAAGCTCCTGAGCCTGCATGAGTTTGTAGAATAACGTATGCTTATAGAGCTTTAGACAAATTTTTTAGTTTCCATTTCAAATGTGCTCACAGCTCTGAGGCCCATGTTCTGACTAAACCAGGTCACCAGCTCACAGTCAATTTTGTACTCGGGTTTGTACCAAAACTAGGGTGACCACTTGACTTGCTGTTCCTCGACCAGACCAGAAAAGATGTAAGTCTTGGAGCTGTGAACACATCTTAACAAACTGAGTTTGACTTCTAACTTTGTAATAGAATCCCAAATAAGTAGGCATTTGTTGGATAACTCTTCAAAGGCTTTCAACATTTTTCTGTGATATGTGCCAAGAAGAGAGGGCTCATTTTTGAGGTCCTGGGAGCAAGTTGTGCAGGGTGTATGACTTTGTAAGAAGTTTTTTACTATGAGAATTACTCAGAATGACCGTTTTGCTGAGCTGAGACCTTGGTTCCCACTGTGTGGCTGTGAACACCTTTACCAAAAAGCCCTCTTGAAGTGGCTGTGTTGTCACCCTTTTTAGCACTCATATTTGTTAAGAGAGTTAAATGTTTTTTATTACATTTGAGAAATGTAGTCAGTGTTTTTTACTGTAAAATGGGTAAGAGTCCACCTTTCACACAGATCACCTATCTGTTTTTGAAGACCCTTGAGAGGCTAGATAATAAGATTATTCTGTAAATGCTTTGGCACATATTTTGAAAATAACCTTACAGTAATCCCTTGCTTTTTGCCAAATCTATGCCCACTGCCCATGACAAAAGTTAATTGCTGATGAAACCCTATCCCTTTTCAGGGACCAAGTGAAGCACAAAAATAGTGAGAAGGGCTGCTTATGGTCACCTCTCTTTTGCAAAGGTTTGGAGAAAAGGACTAGCTCCATTTTCTGTAAATATTTTCCTGGGATTTTATGAAAGCAAAGGCACTAAATCTAGATAATTAAAAAAAGTTACTTCACACTGACTAGTGCTGGTTTTGGTCCATAGAGGGAAAGCTACATATAACAAACCAGAGGTGTAAGAAGTGGTGTGCTTTTTTTATTGTTCTAGAAAGGAGACATCATAGATATCATCTGCAAAACTCCCATGGGCATATGGACAGGCATGCTGAACAACAAAGTAGGAAATTTCAAGTTCATTTACGTGGATATTATCTTGGAAGAAGAAGCTGCACCCAGAAAAATAAACCCACACAGAGGAAGCAAAAGGACCAAGCCTAAAACATTGCAAGAGCTCCTGGAATGTGTCCGCCTGCAGGTCAGCCAAAGCATTTCCCAGATCTATTTGAAACGTTCCCTTTCGGTGCACTCAGGTTTGAATGTCATTTACAGGCAGGAGGAGAAAGGCAGGTTTCAGCAGTTTCGATGTCAGCAAAGCAAAGCAAAGCAAAGCAACCTTGTGTCTGTCTTTTATCTGATGTGAGTGGCTTATAGAACTACATTTTACCTCATTGTGTGGCTGGGCTAGGAGACTCCATTCAGAGAGTAATGCTGGTGACTTGTCAGGTCAGCCTTGACTGCATTTGTGTCCCTAAGCATAGGAGATATGTGGCTGTGAACGCTTCAGGGACAGGGCTGCAGTCTGACTCCAGTGCCAAAATTGAGAATTTGTGTTCCTAATTTCTTGTGATCTTTAGGGAGCAATAGTGTTTCTGCACTATGCTCGGGTTGCGCCTCTCTCCTTCTCTGCAACCCTAGATCGTGACTGAGTGTCAAAGTGTAATGAGGTCATGATTTACAAGTAACATTTTTAATAAGGGTAATTGCTTTGCTGCTGATGCAAACACTCCTTTCCCTGGAGCATGCACAGAGGTTTGTATGAGTCGACACACAGCTCAAGGGGACCATGTGTGTCACAGCAGGGCTGAGGGCTCCCTCAGCTTCTTCCCTTGCTTGTATCAAGGGGCTCCTCCTGTGCAAAGGTAGAGCACTCCTTTCCTCAGAGGCCCTCCTGGGCTCTGCACGGGAGACACTCATGGAGTGACCCACAAAAGTCCAGACACTCAGCAGATTAAATAATTTCTGACAGAGCTCTGCCCTGGTCCTGTTTGCTGCTGGACTGTGCTATGGAGTTCAGGCACAGATGCTGGCGTGGCAAGGAGGACTCCCAGGCTTCTCTGCCTCTGTCCCTTCTTGCTCTTCTCCTCTGCCAAAGGTGAGTCAATTGGACTGGAGAATGGAGCCCATTTCAACCTGGCAAGAAAGTAAAAGTGAAATTGTGCCTATTCCTCCACTAAACATAGTGCTTGTTTCCATGAAAGAATTTGCTTGGTTTTTTTTGTAGGAATATGTCTCAACCCTCTTGCTAAATGGCTATGAAACTCTAGAGGACTTAAAGGATCTACAGGAAAGCCACCTGATTGAATTAAACATTTCAAACCCAGAAGACAGGGCAAGATTGTTATCAGCAATTGAAAATCTCCAGGACTGTGACAGTAAGTGTTTAAGCCTTGTTAAGAGTTATATGCACTAGTATATCAGTCAAAACAGAGCTTATTTAAACAGCTCCAGTAAAGAATTTCCCTTAATTTTTTAAACAACATTCTGCAGATAATTACAGATTTTTTCTCTCGTCACTTCATCTCACACTGAAATCCTTATCCAAATTAGCTTTTTTTGTAGGAAAGTATTGTAAAAAAAATGTACACTAAGAGCTGGTTTGCATTCTTCTCTCAAAATTAATCTAACTTGTGTTTCTGGTGAGCTTCCAAAAGCTGAACATACAGAATGTGTATATGCACTTGTGTTGATCACCATTTTGTTTTCTTTACTTTCGTAAAGAAAGTTACTGTTCCTTTCGTGGGGAGTGGAAAAGCTAGGATACAGAACAGAAAAAACTTTTCTCATGAGATTTTAATGATATTTCCAGTCTGACTTCAATTTTTAAATAATTTATGTCAATTTATTAGAAACTACAGCTAAGCATCTACTTAATTAGACACTCAGCTAAAACAGGACGTGTTTTTGTCTTCATTAACATTTGTGCGTACTCCCCCTGTGCTGAGCAGTCATGTCATCAGAAGTGCTTCCTATTGAGAAGCATAGGAAAGAGAGAGAAGGAAAAACCATGTTTTCAATATCAATTTTTGTGAGGCATCCACTTACTATTTCCTTAGTATGAAGGCAGCTTTCCACTTTTTTGCTGAATATTTGGGCTTTTTTTGGAACCCCATTTGTACATTCAGTTGTTCCTGTTCCTATTCAGTTTCCAGGGAAAGGTAAGGCTCTTGCAAACATGTTGGAGTGGCATTAGAAAGGTTTTCTTTGCCCTCCAGGTTCAGAAATTCTTTCTAATCTATTGCTTTGTGAGATGACAAAGATGATGAGGTTTGAAAAGAACTCTTGAAGGGCTATCTATGTAGAAGCATGATTGAAAGAGTAAATCCAGAAAAAAAAGGGTTACATTTTGCAGGAGTTTTATTGGAGGGATCTACCTGAAAGTCTTCTGAAAATGTATTTACTGAGTAGTGTGTATTCTTTGTGGCAAGCAGCCTTGCTGTGCTTTCTACACCTTTTATTGTGAATGTTTTTCAATATTTACAACCAGAAAAATAGAAAAGAAAAATGTTAGATTGTAATTTTGCAGTTTTGCATGAGTGTGAAAGCCAAACTGAAACATAATGGTTTCTAACAGACCACAGGACAGCCAAACTATTCTGTAGTGGTGAGAATATGGTTTGCTATTTATATTTGCTGGGTAAAAAAGTACAGAGCAAGCAGCTTTCAGTACTGAACCCTTCTTCTGAAGGCGTCTTAACACTTAATGTTCTACATACACCTGTGCAAGGACCAAACCTGAAAAGGCCCTTACATGTCCCATACACTGCAAATGAATAAATTTACCTTTATTATCCAAATCAGGTTCTTCCTACATTGGCAGCATAGGATTAAGTCACTTCTCCAGGCAAAACAGTGTCCTTGATGTTATCTGCATGGTAGTCTAATAGTTCAAAATCTTGTAACAGTTCTGGGAATAATGACATTAAATCTTATAAAGTGGTCCATACTTCAAAGTAGGGGATGACACTGTAGTCTTATTTCAGGAGATGATATGAATATTTGTTTCACATGCACTTTAGATAGGTATAGCAAATCTTTCCGGTACTCCAATCAAAAAATTTTCCCAGAATTTATGAATGCTCACAGGGACCAGAACCACAACATCTTTTTGTGTCATACCAGCTATAAGCATTCATTTAAGTCTAGCTGAGTTTTGTAAGACTCATGTATATTTTAAGGTAAGCCATGAGTAAATACTGTCCTAGTTTGGTTCTTGAATCCTTGCCTTGTCTGGTTGCAAAAGGATCGGAGCATTTGTCACTTGACTGGTAGGGACAGAATTGAACAACCTGTTCTAGAAAGGAGAATGCTAAAGACCAAAATGGATAGAAACTATCTGTTAAGTTGTTATAATGAAAGACAGGGCGTCAAGATGATCTTGGGGATAAGCTCCACATGAGTCTGACGCAGTACGAATCATTTGACCTCTTTGTCCTTCTGTCAATCAGATTGGAAAATTGGGTTGGAAGAGCTGGGTGCTACTGTGAAAGTGAATTCTGCATCTGGACTGAACTTTCCTGGGTCAATATTTTTTTTTCCTAAATGGGCATGGCTCAGTCCAGAATAAATGATTTTTTAATTGAAATTGATTTTGTGCATTGCTTAGAAGTGAGCTGCATAATTACCCACAGCTACAAAGTAATCTGTTTACTGGCCAAGAGTATTCTAGATAGAATTTCAGCACTTTCTGGGTAAAAAGTTCACTTTTTTTCAATAAGCTGTGTGAAAAAATAAGGTAAGGCCATAGATTGTGTTTACTGTTCTAAGCCTGTCATTCTCATAGAACCTGGAAGACTTCCATGTCTCTGCATTCCATTCATGCTTCCATGAAGCATGTGTTTGATTAATGGATGGAGTGTCAGGTATGGCCCAGAGTTGAAATACAAAGGTTTCTGAGTTCTTGTGACTCTGCTATTATTCAGAACAGCCAAGTGTGCTGGAACATAGCCTCATTCTACTAGATCCCCCTATAAATGTAATAAAACAAGATTTCATATTTCTTTAATGTGAAATCTGATCTTGTGAGATGTCCAGAGGTTTTTACAGGGCTTTTAATTTATTTTTCATTCCTTGGCTTTTTCTTGACATTTATTGTATGTTATACTAAGTAAGTTCTTCGTAACACATACTTGTGGTGTATAATTCATTTTGCAGAATAAACATTTATTGAGTTTTCTAACCAAAAGACCTGCAGCAGTAGTTTCCACATTATATGCTGCTTACAGCCATGCAAAAGACAGGATTTCTGGCAGTGCCATTTTTTTAATCTGACATTTGATTTAGACCTGAATGAATTTGGAAGAAAAAATGTTACCCATCTTATGCCATGAATTAAAAAAAGTAATTTTTATTTAGCGAATGCTACAACATAGTGTTTTTGAAGTAGATCTTTCTTCCTAGTATTGCTCTATGTTCTTTCTGACTTTCCTGAGAGTCCAGGCTCAAATTAATCATCTTCAAGTACTTCATGCAGCAAGGCTATTCTAGAACTGCAAGGACTTGTAAGCTCCTCATGAACTTTCCCCCCTTCTCAGATATCTTTTTAGATTTTCTAGAAGTCGGTCAGACCTATATATTTGGGGCAAAATTCTTGGTTTCCATGAATTCATGGCTGTGAGAAAAAAAGAAAAAGGCTTTTTCATAAAGTACTTCTTAATAGCTTTCCATTCTTCTCCCAGATGGCTTCTAGACAGGAGATGGATGTCTGTGCTTTTGTAGGATGCTATTTTTAAAGCAAAGCAGTTGCTGGATGGTTAATGAATAAAGTAATAAAAGAAGTTTGGAACTTCTTTTCTTGACCGCTTCCCAGGACACACATTTTTGTGTGTGCAAAATAGGCTTGATTCTCTTCTCACACAGATGATTTAAATCAGGAGGTTCATCCCTGAAGTCTAGCGAGTTACTCTAGTCTGAAGCTATTCTGAGCTAAAGAAAAATTAGACTTCATTGGATATGTGCATACAGTTCATTTTATGGAAAAAAACCCAAAAGGTGAATATGTACAGTTGGGGGGATAATATTTTACACTTATCTCCCCAAATCCATTTCCTTAGCTTACTTTTCATATTTAAGTGCAGATCATACTCTAAATTCCACTAATAATACCAGATAAGGTTTTCTCTTTATTTATTGTACGTGGAAAGCAAGATAGGACATAGATAAGGACACGACTTTCAGTTCTCAGTCGCATTCCTTACGTGAGAATCGGGCACCAAGAGTGCCATTTTACACTGGGCAGTCCCTTTTGATACATGGGATCACAGAGTATTTTGTCAAGGTCAAATAGTGCTCAAAGACAATCTCCCCTTCTGTACTGTGGTACAACTCATTGGCCTGGCCATAATATTGCCAGATTTCCCAAGGAAGCTCATCCTTGCATGAGTATTAGCATTTTTCACCTTTTTTTCAGGCACATCTGTTTGCTTCCAGACTGTAGATAAAAAAAAGAGGCTTTTTATTTCTGTTTTCACCAAAAGTTCTCACATCAGTTCAATAACTTTTCCCTCCCACAAAAGCTGTGCCACTGATTTCAGTGAATGCAGTATTTTAAGTTGCATATCTGTAAATATCCACAAAATATTTAGTTTTTTGAATACCCAAAGTATTGCACAAACCACTTCAGGTTTCTCTGTGTGTTTTTCAAGAATTATTGCCCTTTACTGCTTCAAAATGATCCTTTATGCGTTTGATGCTTTGTGAATTCTCATTTCATTTTCACACTTAGATGGTCTAACTGGTACAGGTGATACATGGCCTGTGTACATACACTGGAGGTCTGGCTTCATCCTCCAAGACTCATTTTGTTCAGTGGGGCCCAGTGGCAGGACAAGGAGCAGTGGCCATAAACTAAAACACAAGAAGTTTCAGCTCAGCTTGGAAGAACTTTACACTGAGGGTGGCAGAGCACTGGAGCAGCTGCCCGGGGAGGGCGTGGAGTCTCCCTCTCTCATTCCAAACCCACCTGGACACATTCTGTGTCACCTGCTCCAGGTGACTCTGCCTTGGCAGGGGAGTTGGACCAGATGATCTCCAGAGGTCTGTTCCAACTATCCTGTGATTCTGTGATTTTGTGATTCTCTTTAGTTATATCCTGGTGCTGCTCAGTACAGCGCCGCTGCACCTCCCAGGAGCGCAGGCAAGTGACTCAGCCTAAAGCATGGTGCTCCTAGCCCAGTTTTTCTGGACAAAACTCACAAAGGCAAATTCTGGGAGGGCACACTCACAAAGTTTGGTTTGCTCTTGGGTGACCTTCTTTTTGTCCAAGCCAAAATCCAAGCCTTTTGCCACTCATCTGGTTTAAACTGACATAACTGCACAGGAGTCAGTGTGACCTCTGTGCATTCTTGAGTTGAATTCCCTTAAACCCAAGCTTAAAGTGCTTCCTTAATCAGGACTTTAACCTCATTAGAAAGGGGAAAAGCGCTGGTGAAGGAAAAAAGAAATCTACCCTTGCACATGTCGTGCACATCTAAGTCACTGGATAACAAAAACTCATTTTAAAGGTCTAAATAGTGAGGAAGATAAGAGATGCATCACACATCTCTTACCAAGGCTAAAGGCCTCACATTTTTTTCAGAAGTCTGACTATAATCCTACCGTCTAAAGGAGTACTGGAATATATGTGTCAAAATGATGCATATCTTGGGCTCTTCTGGCCATATCATAGACAACAGTGACTGAGAGCCATTTATCTTATGTGAAACTGCTTTACTGTAGAAAAATGATAGGACTTCCATTTGTTGATAAGATAGTCATTTCTGATGATTCCGCAACATCTAACGGCAGTTTAATTTTATCAATTCCTGTTTTCTGTGCAGCATAGCTTTCTTCTGATGTCCAAAAGATTAAGGCAGCAAACCTACCTTTCCTAATGTGGAACTTGAGCATGTACGTGTTAGAGAAAGGACTTAAGCAGAATGGAATAGAAGAGCCAAAAGCTTAAAAAAAAAAAAAAAAAAAAAAAGAGAAAAAGTTGCTTTGCTTTTCTCATGAAGCAATATCTAAAATTGCATGCTATGTAAATTTATAATACTCAGCATCCTGTTCAAGTGGTTTAGTAGTTACTGAATAATATTTAAGGCTGCTTTAAAGAGCAAAAAAAAGGCACCAAAGTTTGCTTTCAGTCTCTTCTTCATAAAAGTGGAGGGGGAGGGGTGTTCTTCAACTTTTTCTGCTTAGAATGAAAAATAGAAAATATAACATTTTTACTGTCTCAAACATCTGAATACTTTCGGTTTTCAATTTTTCATGTAAGAAAATTCAACTAGTTTTACAGGAAGTTTTACATATATGTATGTCTTCTAAACAGAAACTTCTTATTTTCCTAACTGACCTAAATTCAGATTAAAAAACAGAAATCTCAGTTCTAGGCTTGTCTGTGCATTTCTCCCTGAAACACACTAGGGAGACATGGATAAAAAAAAATTAGGATCTGTTGTTCACGTAAGAACTGCTCAGATTATCTAGACAACCAGTTACAAGGCACTAATACAGTGACTGAGACTGCATTTTCCTTTTAATCCACTGGTTACTCAGTCTTCTTTCCATTGTAAAACAAACAAAGTGGATGGAGGCTCCTCTCTGACCTTGAAAATGTAAACAGGATTAGCACTTTTTAGGTCAGTGCTTGCCAGGGCAGCAGATGATGCTGGAGCAGCAGATGAAAAGGCAGCAAGCGGCATTAGGCGGCCGAGGGGATTAGGGGGAGGCGGCAGGGCAGGAGGGCTCCGAGTGCTGCACAAGACCTGGTTCCCCTTGCCCTGGTGGGATGGTGCTGCGAGCAGCTAAAGACACACTCAGAACAAGGCTTTACTGGGGCATCACTGTGACTTGTGCTGAAGTACTTCTGTCGCTGCCAGTAGCAGCGGGAATACCTTCACCGGTGTGATGCCTTTGTAATTCCTTCCTGACTTCAATCAGAAATCAATTGGACCCTGCATGATCAAATATTTTCCCTGCAAAGAGAGAGATAACATTTGACATGACAAACTGTGTTCTGTAAAGTGAGAAAGAGATCAAACAGTTACAGATATCAGTTAAATCTGCTGCAACGTGTAGTCTTTCATGCAAGTGCAATTAACCATTAATTTATTTGGGAACAAGGTGGAACTTTTATTCCTCGGAAAATATTTAAAGTAATATTTTTTTATTATTTTTCTAAATACAGCTGGTTATGCCTATACCCTCAGAATTTATTAAAAAAATTACTAAGTTGAGACTTGGGATTCTTTTCTTCAAAAATCAGATTAGTTTTTCAATTTATGTGGGCAATTGGAAGTTAGAAAATATTAAGCAGATTTAATCAGGCCAAACAAATGTACAATACTTCCCTCAAGACCACAAACTGTTTCTCAGTATATCAAAATGCTTTGTGAAATAAGCTTGTTGAAATCTCACACAATGAAAGAGGTCTACGAAGAAACTCTCCAGCTGTACCATTTCGCTCTAAAAGAGTGAAATATTTCAGTTTTTAATTTCTAATTTATTCTTTGTTATTCAATACAAGATAAAAAAATCAAATTTAAGATCTTTCCCATTTTACCAGATGTTATAATTTCCAGCAACTGAAACAAAAGTTGGCATGAATATTCTTTGTGGAAATTTTAAAATTCTAGGAAGTAAAATAGATTTAGATTTTGACACAGCACTAAATCCTTCATATTTAGGACTTCTATTCTGCCTGAACTTGAATTGAGACATTTTAAATATGACTAAAGATCCAAAGCTGACTGTTAACCATAGAGTAACAAATCAAGTAAAAGAAGCAAATTTTCTTTGCAAAAGCAAAAAGGTAACATTTTTCTGAAGGGCTAAAAATCTGGAGCAAAACCATCTGTTTCCTCTGAGATGTGTTCCCTATACCTTGTTCGGAAAGCCAGACACAGTTTGAAGTAAAAGTACAGCTACAGGAGGTTGATAACAGCACAATTAAAAAAAGTAAGAAAGGGAAAGATTTATATTTTATAGTTTATAGTTTATAGTTTATTTTCTTAAGAAATGTACTGTGAGTAAACATGTACTTCACAGCCAGAAAACAGGAAGAGGAAATTTTAAACCAGTACATATTAGAGTCATGATATACATGTATGTCCTGTCTTGCTGAGCTTTTCTTGAGAGGTCTGTTGATACTGTCACTGACTTACAGATTTTTGAATTTGAACAGATTAGTCATACTGCAGCTAAACAAGGACAAATTATTTGCAAGATAATTTGCTTCTACTTAGTTTTGGAACAGTGTTCAAAACCATACAGCAGAAATTAGGCATCTTAGCTTCCTCTGAGGTCTCTGTGTTTTGGAAAATAACCTTCTGGATATCAAGCTAAGCTTAGGAAGTTTCCATCAGCCACCCACTCCTGCTGAAAAGCTCAGTGCTTTAGAAAAGCTCGTTACCACATCTTTGTGCCGAGCACTTCTCAAGGCCAGCAAGTTCTCTCTTCCTGCAGAGAGCACATCAGATGTTGAGGCTTGCATTCAAAAGGCACAGATCTATAGTGCAGTGTGTTATAAACAAAGCACAGTGGGCTCCGTGATTAATTCAGGGAGCAGGCTCTGGGATACACGAGCACAGGAGAGGGAAAGGTTCCATCTCTGCTGTGGGCACGTGTGGGCACATGCATGACCACGCACGGTGACTGTTGCACCAGTACACAGCCTGAACGATCACTCCAAATCCTCCAGCATTCATCTCTGAGAAACACCCAGAAGGAAAAGGACCAACCTCAATGTCAACTCAGATGTTACACTCGTGTAATCATACTCTTAATTCTCTGATGCTGAGGTTTCTGTTTCTGATAGACAAAAGATATTGATGTAGTCATGTGTAGATTACCAGCTCTGTTTCCAAAGTTCTTCAACATCAGTCATGCTGCTATCTCAGCTCTTTCCCAAGGTACTTATTTTGACAATTTTTTCTTTCTTTTTATGTTCTTTCTAGTTGAACAACAGCAGAAAAGTGAGGATGGCCAGGAGACGCAGAACTTAAGCCCTCACCAGAGCTTTGACAAATCACAGTTAAATGACTGTCCAAGAGATTCTGGCTGTTACATCTCATCAGAAAATTCAGATAATGGTAAAGAAGAAGCAGACCCAGAAGCCCTGTCTGACATGGTGCAGTCAATAACAATCAGTGAGTCAAACTGATTCAGTCCTGCTGCTTTTCTGCAGATTTTCAGAAAAGACAGTCACATTTGTCAGTATGCTGGCACAGAAGCACAACACAACGTATTCTCAACACTGAAAATCTACTTTTGTTTGATTCATGATGCTCTAAACTGATTAATATGTGGACACTTGATATCTAAATGTCAGTTGATAATAAGAATTTCTCATGTTTTCTTTTCAATGAATCCACGAGTATTTCCTTGAAAAAGTTTATACAAAGTATTTATAAATATTTGTACAGTGAATGCATTTTCTATAATAATAGAGAATTTTTTTAGGTAGTGGTTCATAATCTGAAGATGTTATTTCTGGAACTGTCCAAAATGTAAATATTGTACATATTTATTTTAAAAATATATGGATTAATCACACTGTCTCTATTTTCATCTGTGTATGGCTTATTTATGTACAGAATATATTTTCACTGATATGTCATCATAACAAAAAGGTGGATACAGTCACACCCTACTTTGAAAAGTACCAAGCCAATTCTCAATAATATTAAAGCTGTTTCACACCACTTTTCTCCAAAAGGAGCTCTAAAGTAGACTATCATTTCCTGTACTTTTTCCTGGAAGCATGAGAGGATTGTCGGGTGAATCTGAATTCAGCTCTCTGTGTTCCTTATCTTGTGGAAGAACAGAGCCATCTGAATGGCCTATGCAGTGGCAATTTTTTTATGGTTCTTTTCACACCTGTTCTCATTTGTCCCAAGCATTACACAGAGTATGCAAGCTCAGAGAAAAAAAAATCAGGATCAATGCTATGCTTTTATGATAGCTTTTTGTGAAGTTGTCGCCTTTTGTGTGTGGTGTGAAGTTTGTTAATAGAGTATTTGTTTGTATACAAAACTCGGAAGCTAACATGGTTATTGTGCATGATTGTCTTTCATATGAGATTTTATTGTCTTTTCCCAGTATATTTCACACTGGAATACACATTTTAACTGCCTGATTCTTTTAGAGTACTTATTTCAATAATAAACAGAATCATGTGTTCAAACAGTTTAAAAACTACTTGGTTTTTAATGTGGTCATTACATTTCAAAGACTGCTCTCTTCTAAGACTAACAGAGTAAATAGCAACTCCACTGAGCATTTTTAGCATACATAATAATCTGTGTATCAAATCAATAGAGAGACTTTTTGCTCACTCATTAGTCACACAATTTTCATAATTTCCACATATTGCTGACAGCTTGAAAGAAAATCACCTTCAGAAGAGATGGAACACAGAAAGTTCCACCCGAAAAAGTATTTCTGAAGAAGCTATTAACAAATGGAAAGCTTTTCTCCCTTTCTTTTTCTTTTCCCCCGTGTAGGTGTTTTCTGTACTTTTCATGACTTCTCAAATGGTTACTGCTGTCAGATTCCTAATACACAGACCTGCTTTGAAGGCTGGAATGTAAAAATTGCAATTTTAGAAAATTGCATTAACAAGGTTTCAAAGATTTGGAGTAAATAAACTCTTGTTTAGAAAAATAAACCAGAAAGAGAGCTACTATGATTCATTTCTGGTTTTCACGTACTTTTCATACCAGCAAGAAATGTCGTTTAGCAGCAATGACCCCATACTGCCAGGTGTGGTGGGGATGAGAACCCTTGGTGGGATGAAGGACGTGAGAGCTTGTATCGAGCAGCTATATTTATTTCTTAATGCTTTTCCAGCCAGTAGTGTGTCATGACATGCAGTACTGACATTACTTAATATGACTTAATTCTGAAATAATGGATTTCGATTGGCTTCTATCATCTCATTCTAGAGAAGGACTAAATTCAGCTTGAATTCCTCTCAGAGGCGCTTATCTTTTGGCTTTTGTGGCAGAGGCACTTAGTCTTCAGGTTCTACCTAGACATCTACAAAATTGCTGAACCTGTAAAAGTATGTTGAGGTGAGCTTAAATATGATGGTGACTGTCAAGAAGCAGCTAAGTCAGCTGGGTCAAGGACTAACAACCAGAGAGACTAGAGCTGTACCATGATATAAATACTCTGAGAAATGTTAATTTGCACACGTTTGCAAATGAAAATAGGCCTCCCTAGCTAGTTGCAGTGAGACAAGCAAAGCTTCCAGCTGAGCAAAATACCCAACAGCTGCTTTATTTTACAGGAATTAAACTCTGCCTATTCGGCTGATGGCAGGGGGATACAGGTGTAAGGTTAAGTAGCTGGGAGCAAAGGGCATGAGCCGTAACCGCTCTAGTCTCTAATCAGTAAGGCTTTGTCCAAAGAGCTTCTAATTTAGAAAAATATATCAACTGAAAGCTTGTTTGAGACTTTTGTAACTTCCTGCGAAGGCAGAGCAGATTAGATTTCAAACTGAGACACTTCCGCTCTCTCACACTGTTCTGAGAAAAAGAATCAGGAAATTTTGTGCCACAAAGAAAAAAAATGTATTTCCTACAAGAAGCAGACCCAGCTTTCTTTCCCCTCTTGGTGGTCTCGTTAATCACACTGATCATGGATTAAACTGTTTGTAACAGCAGAAGCATTTCTCCAACTGGTTTAAGTGTTGGGTAATCTGAATAAAAGATTATTCTAGGAACTCTTGGAAAAAGTCGGGTGGAGATCTGAGTGACTTTTGAGTAATCTTTAAAATGTCCCTGAGATAGGGAAGAGAAGAAAGCAGTAAAGTTTTGTTCCTCTCTGTCACTTGCTCAATAGTGTCATGTACCTTTTCATTTTTATAAACCTTCCTCTACAATTAAGGAGGACTAAAATGTTTGCAAATCTCCTATTTGGAGCCTGTTCCCTGCAGTTACAAAGAGATGCAAAACCAGTCAGTAATAGCAGAGGCAAAGCTAACAAGGGCAGCCCTTCTAGCCTTTAGGCAGTGGGGATTTCCTGGCTGCACAGGGCTGCGGTGCAGGTGCAACAGAGTCCCCCAGGGCTGACTACTAACACGTGTGCTGCTGCTGCCCACAGCAGAAAACTACAACTTGGAAAGGCTTTGGTGACCCTCCCACAAAAATTCAGGTGGTGGCAGGCCCCTTCCTCCCCAAAGCAAAACCATCTGTGGTCAAAGTTAGCAGTGTTTAACAGTGCTGCCCCGTGCTCAGCCCCATTTGACTGCCATCCACAGCTGGCATCATGTTAAAGGAGGGCTGCTCTGCCATCAAAGAGGCGAGCTGAGTGCTAGGCCACAGCCCTACGATCCATGTGGATGAGCCTGCAGATCCCGGGAGGCAGCATCCTGCTCTCCAGAGTTTGTAACAACACTTCTAAGCGTCAGTGCATAAATGCAGCAATGTAGGGGCTACCAACAAGGAGGCGTTTGCTTTCATTTTGCTGAGGTGCCTGTGAGCACAGGCAGCACAAGGCAGAACCTGGGCAGTTCTGTGGAAATTCTGGAGACGATTAATCTCTGAGGGACTCAAGCAGCAGGCTGCCAGCTGGACTTTGCAGCACTCACACAACCCTGAGCCCAGCAGTCCAGCCAATTTTCCACCCACCTTACCACTCAGTTTTCCATCCCATAATTCACTAATTCTTCCACTGAGTGTCCAGTCTGTGATGTGAGGAAGCCCACAGCTCATCCTCTGTGATATAATGGGCACCTTTATACCGCAGCACTTTCTCCCATGTAGTGGCAATTGAAAATAATTTCTGGCATTGTCGTGGAGCTGCATCACACTGGTAGACCCATTTGTAAAGAAGGCTGGTGCCGAGATAACAAGGCAATATTGAAAGAATAAAGGGATAAAAGGGTGCTGTGAAACAGACAGGCCAGTTTCTAGATGTCACTGTGTTCACAGGATGAGTACAACCTGCCCCTTGCCTGGAAATCAGCTTTTCCATCAAGTCTAGGTCAGTACAATTCTTTCTGCCCACACAAGCACGCACAGATCTGTGGTCAACAGGTAAAGGAAGACATGCCACAGACTGAGCCAGTGCCTTGGGTCACAATGGCAGCTTGGTATCCATCCTAAAACAGCTTTGATGGCAGTTGTGCAACTGAGTCACAGTGTTACAGATGCCTGAGCCTTTTGTCATGTCAGAGAGAAACAGTCTCAACATGTCTAGTAACAGCATGGCAAACACTCTGCCTCTTTGTGACAGCTCAGAGACCAGGGTTTGGGCTATGTTAGCCTCTGAAGAGATTATTTGCATCATGCTCTGATGTCTGCTGGCTGCATGTGTTGTAGTACTGCTTTGTGCAATGACACTCTCTGTGTGGTTCCAGGAATAGGTGACATAGGATGGTACAAGTATTTCCCTTTGGTTTAAGAGTTCCTGCATGAGATGTTCATTTGTGTCCCTGATCGTCGGTTCCTGGTAGGCAATGAGCAGACTTTTGCCTACAACTGAGGAGAATGTGGAAGAGGCTATAATATGGCTGTATGGAGCATTCAGTTTGTATGTCCTCAGTATCACCTGATGAATCCATCAGCCTGCTGCTCCTCATCTGCCTCTGATGTCCTGAGGATTGGCCAGAGGATTGGCACAGGCTGGAATCCTTGCTGCAGGTTGACAACTCTTAAACTGAACCTGGCTCTGGTATTCCCATCACAGGAAGGACCTATTGGAGCCGGTCCAGAGGAGGCCATCACGATGATCAGAGGGATGGAGTGGCTCTCCTGTGAGGAAAGGCTCAAAGAATTTTCAGCCTGGAGAAGAGAAGTCTCCGGGGTGACCTAATTGTGGCCTTTCAGTACCCAAATGGAACCCACAGGAAAGATGGAGAAGGACTATTTACAAGGACCTGGAATGACAGGTCAAGGGGGAATGGCATCAAACTGACAGAAAGTAGGTTTAGATTAGAGATTAGGAAAAAAATTATTTGCTGTGAGGATGGTGAGGCACTAGAACAGAGAATTGCCTAGAGAAGCTGAGGATGCCCCATCCCTGGAAGTGTTTAAGGCCATGCTGGATGGAGCTCTGAGCAACCTGGTCCTCTGAAAGGTGTCCCTGCCCACGATAGGGGGTTGGAATAGATGATCTATTGTGAGGTTCCTTTCAACCCAAAACATTCTATGATTCTGTGATTACCTGATCCTAGAAGAAGGGCTGATCTGTTCACTGCAAGACCAATAAAAGTAGTGTCAAACCTTCTATTTTCTCCTGTCTAGGAAAGGCCAACAAATGCCACTACAAACACATGGACAAAAAGGACTGGAGAATAGTAATAAATTTAGGGAAACACTGAATTTATTCAACAGCTGTTGGATCTACAGAGTTTCATCATGTATGCAAAAACAGCAGTCATTGCAATAAACATGAATTATATATCCAGGGAAATATGTATTCTCTAGAAGGAGGACACAGGTGGGAGGAGGTCCATGATAGGCTTGGAGGGCCTGAGATGGTCATTTTACTTTTTGTGGCTAGGCAGAATTAGGTCTGACATGCCCAGAAATCTCTGCAAGGCATGAGAACTATCTGCTGACAGCAAGAGCACAGAAAATCTGCCTGTGCCAAGAAGTCACACGCAAATGAGGGACAAGAGGGCTGGAGGGCAAGCGGTGTTCCTTAACAGTTCACATACCTTAGCTGCCTAATTTAAGCCTGGCCAGTGTCCCACAGTTTGTGTGTTCCCTGGTGAGGCACACATGTCCTCAGCTCCTAAGGCCCTTTCCCCATGCCAATCCAGAATATTTCTCTCTCTTCCTCGGTCACGGTTTCTGGAGGAGCTCTCAAGCTGTGTGGAATACACAGGTTTTTAGGGTGGAACATCATGTTGTAAAATTCAGCATTAAGACATGGAGACAGGTCAGGACTGTGCAGGGCCATCAGGTAATTTTGACAGACTGTGGTCAAGCTGGTTGACACCCTTTGGAGACCAGTCACATCATGACTGAGGGAGGGAGGGCATGGGAGGGCTTCAACCTGAATCATTCCCAAGCCTCAGCTTTCCTGCAGAAGGAACCAAACTGTGAATTGTAAGCTACCCTGAATGCAAACAAACATACAAGTGTTGGGGGTTACTCAGTGACTTGGGGTGGAGTTTGAATACAGTGCATACTCTGCCACTAGGACAGCCAGCCTGTGCTGCTTCTATTCCCAGCTTCTGAAGCACCTCATCTGGATACTACTGACCTGCTTTGCTCTGATGCCCAGTACCCAGTGCAGGTCTCTGTGACTGCTCCTGCAGCTGGTTAGCTCAGCCAGAGCCGAAAATCAGGCCCCAGCCTTTTGCCACTTTTCTTTGAAAAGAAACAAGGTCTTTGTGCCTGTGATGCACATTATATCACAAATCTCTCTAAAATGTTCACCATCATATTCGGGAGCAGTCCCTTGCTGCCTATGAAAAAAACATCCTCCAGGGAAGGCACTTCTCAAAATACTACTGGCAATAACCTCAGACTTTAGAGAGTGCAAATGTAAAAGAAGTGGAAATAGAAAGCCACTCATGTGGGGAAAAAAACACTTTAGAGAAAAATGAATACAGCAAAACCGAGAAACTTGCACTCTTTTAAAGAAATCTCTCTGTATATTACCTCACTACTTTGCCTCCTAAGTTTGCTCTCATCTCCAACATAAGAGGTGAATGACTATCATTATTTACACTGGCATATTAAAATAAAATGTAACTTACTCAAGAACAGTTATTTCTCTTTAAATGTCTCTGTGGTAAAAATATACAGCAAATACTTCCTTATTGATGTTTTGAGCTACATGGCTATTTAAAGAGAGTGCTGAAGTATCAGAAGGAGCTAAAAGATCATAACAGCTAACTTAACAGCTGTGCACCACTCAATTGTATGTACATGCCTGCAGGACATCTACCTGTCTTAGTTCTGCTTTATTTTTCAGACAAAATGTAATAGCAATCTTTGCTTATTTCAACTTGGTTAAGAAAAACGTGCTTTGTGACCTAGAAAAGGCTTTGAAGGGGTTGCTTTTTCATTTTGCTTTCAGAGTGGATGGAAAGCCATCATCAGTGGAAGGGGCTGTGTGACCAGTAACTTTGCCAGCAACAGTTTCATTAGAGAAAAAAAGGGAAAATTGACTGGTTTGGACTGAATTTGTAGATATATTTAACAGCTAGTTAAGGTATCAGAACCATTGTATGTTGTGAAAAGCATGAAGACTGTAGCTAGATGGGTCAGCCCTACAGCTGTTCAGTGAGGTCTGTGAAAGGAAAACGATGGCTGAGTGTCCAGCAGAACACGAGCTGTGCATGAGCGTATGCAGACCAGTCACCTGTAATTCTTGGATAAATTCAGTCTCTCCAACACCGTAATTTTGCTGTTTACTCTGGCAAAAGACCTAAATCTTGCCTGACTGGCAGAGAAATTAGACATTATTTGACAAAAATAAACAAATTTGTGTGAGACATGATTCAACAATATAAGATCCTAGATAAGAGGTTTAGGTACATACTGTACAGTACTTCATAGTTTCAGAATTGAATACAGGGGATCATTTAATTAAAACCTATTCAACTGAAAATCCTATTTATCTGAAACAAATGTTTGTCCTATCTATAATATCAACAAACTATTCACATGAGCAACTAGCAATAAACAACAGAAAGATGCACAATGAATGTCAATTAACACAATTTGCTATCAAATAAACTTGCAGTTTATGTATACAGCTTTAGCACTGTCCTGTGTATCCATTATAAAGGTCAATTAACCTCAATTGCAGCTAGTCAGCTTGTTCTAAAACAAAATCAACATAAGATACCTTTCATTTTTTTAAATCAGCATCTCAGCAATTCGGTTGCCTGGCACCGAAGAACTTCCAAATTGCTAAAAGTCTTTGCTGAAAGTTTTATGTTATGAAATGTCAAAAAAAAAAAAAAAAAGAGGGAAAGATTGGCTGAAATTTTCAAGGTATCACAGTGTGGCTGCATAAGGCTTTAAAAAATATTCATTATTCAGCACATAATCATGGATTCAGAACAACAAAGGGCTTTGGTATGTGTGTGCCTTAAAGGATGAAAATCTTCCTAAGTAAAGCTTTCGATGCATACACTAATCCAAGACTACACTAACAAATCTCTTGAAATGGAAATCCTTGCTGAAAATGGCCTGTGTGCTTTAAACGTTATCAAAGGGTTCCCCCCCCCACCTCCCCTTTGGCTGCAGAATGTCAGCATTTATGGTAAAAGTCAATCAGGTACTCACTTGTTCTGCTTAATCAGGAAGAAGTGGTACCACGTGAGCATTGGGAGCTCTCATCTGGAATTGCACAAGCATCACTAACTCAAAGGGCCATCAATGTAGAAAGCAAAGGCAAGTGGTTAGAAGTCTGACATATTGGTCTGTGAGAGAGACATTAAATATTTGAAATCACACTTGAAAATACAGGTGAATCCCTGGACTTAGAGAAATGCTGGTTTCCTTGGAAGTTAATCATTACATTGTTAATTAAAAAAAAAGGCAAACAAACCAGAAAAACAACACACAAAAAATAAAACCCCAAAACCAAACCAACCCAAAACCTAAAAAACCAATATGGATTATTGACCACTTTGCAGGACATTCTCTAGTGGCCGTTTCAGCCACCAGCCATTGAGTTAGGCTTCTATCCAACCTGTCAGTGTTTGAGCGATCGTTTAACTCAGTTCTTAAAAAATAATGGTCAAGGTGGTGGCTGACATGATGAATCACAATTCTGGCCCTGCCAGATGCTTCTACAGTCTTTTTAAAGCTGATGATAGTTACAAAATGACTACAGTGGTGTCTTCTCTCTTCAGAAGAGAAATCATAGGAAACTGTACAAAGACCTAAGGCAAAAAGAGATTGCTTTCTCGGCACGTACAAACACACCTTCCTTCTCAGAAGGTTAACAGGGGCTCTGTGCTTTCTGTGTCCTTTATGAACTTTGCCTTTGCTGTAGGCAGACAGTGTTCAGTGGTACAGAGCAATTTTTCCAGAGCTATTGCTACTGAGGCTCATGGAATATTAAAAAAAAGAAAGCCAGAACATTAGAACTAATTATACCAGACATAAACCTGTGGGAGAAGGCTTTGTTTTCTGGGTAAAATTTACCTGTGTCCCTAAGGCCTATGAAATACTTGCCTACAATTGTAGTCTGAAAACCACAGTCTCTTAACTACGCCAGAGTATCCTGACTCACTGCTTCATACTACTTGAGTCCTTAATTCTTCCTAGAGGTGGTTTTTACTTAGCACTTCATTGTTACAGCAAACATCAAACTGCATTACACTGTTTAACTCATCAGGATTACAGTAAAAAGAACAACTAGCATTCATAAAAAAGTAAGAGTCACTTCCCTGGCTGATGGGTGCATGCTTTCAAAGCTCAGCTACAAACTTGAACACAGTTCGTGACTACAGAAGCAGCAAGAAATTTTCTTTTTCATTTTTTCACATTGCTAAAAGAAGACCTCCCAAAAACAAGTCAGTGTCTGAATCTTAGCATTATGGTTTCAGCGTGAGATAGAGTGAAAACAGATGCTTGGCTTGTCTAGCTAATGATGAATGGGTGATCTGTTCAGACCTGGCAGAAATCTTCAGATAATCCTTAAGTTTCATGTAAAAAGAGAAAATTTTCAGTTATTGATCCAGAATATGTGGCGATGTTGCAGTTCCTTCAACTCAAAAAAAAATCATATTTACTATGATTTCTCTCTAGCTGAAAAACTTTTTAATCGAACCATTCTGCACCCTTGTAGGAACTTGCTAGAGGAAAGCATGCCTCATAAATCATGGGGCTTGGTCTGGTAACATTATAAGAAAAAGACCACCTGAGTCAGCCAGCTTGGTGTAAGGTAATACCTCCTAAAAGGCATCCTGAACATCATCAGGGTCTTGTGAAACAACATTTTGATTAGCTAAGTGAAAATGAATCACAAATGTTGGCATACAGCTATGCTATCATTTTATTCAAAGAATGATCAATCGGTGGCAGAGTAATGAAACATTAAACAGATAGATCAATTCAAGACATTATATTCTTACAAGTCTCCTAGATCCTCTACTCAAGATCTGATAGTTTCCACAAGACTTATCAGACAGGGATGATAATTACAAAGATATGGTAATTGAGGGCATTATATCAAGCGTGTGAGCTGGATCTGCTGTCACAGCAAGAACTTCTTCACTGAGAACTGGCAGAGAAGGATTTTCTTCCCCCGTGACTGGCACAGCAGGATCCTCATCCAGCCACTGGCACAGTAACAGGTTCCACTTTAAATCTAGCCTATCTACACCCTGTTGAAGTAATTCAGTTAATTGTGTGCATCAGTCTTGGGAGAAATCTTTCATACTGCTAGTTATGTCCTTGGATGAGGAGGGGAGCAATCAAACACTGAGGGGGCACTGCTGCCTGCTAGACCTGGAGCCACTGCCTCAGAGCCAAGAGTCCACTTAAGCACCAAGGAACCAAGCAGCCCACAAGATCAACTAAGCTTTTAAATGCTATAAATTACTCAAGAAGGGACATGCTGTAAGCATAAATGTTCACCAGAGTGCACAGCATGGGGGAAAAGCTAGCCAGAGCATGACTTGGCAATTTAGAGAATTTGATCCTAATGCTAGTTCATTATATTTCTTTTTTCAGCTATAGAGAAAAAAAAAAGAAAAAGAAAAGGAAAAGGAAAGAAAGACTGAGTAAAACCAAAAGAATTGCAATGAAGGCCAGACAAAACATTCACCCTGACAGCTGAGACACAGTTCTTCTCCAGACTGTGCCAATATTGACTTCCACATAAAGTCCTATTTTTTTATAGAAGAGGTTAACCTTCCACAATTTACTTACTCATGAAATATAAGGTGAACAGAGACACTAATGCAAATGATCCAGTATATTAAAAAATGCATTGAGCCAGGAAACATTCAAAGTTCTGCTATGAATTACTTTTAAGGTCTGGAATAGTAGACAGAGCGGCTGTGCCAAGACCTATTAACTGGAATAGATGGATTTAGAAGGAATCTTCTTTTAGGGCTGGTCTCTAAAAGATATGGGAGCTTTCCGTCCCACTTATCCTTCAAAGATTATTTTCAAAAAGAGTTTTAGATAGCCCATCATGTTGTTAGGAGCTGAGTAGCAAAGTATATATGGGCAACTAGAAGTATATATTTCAAAGGAGTAAGGTATAATAACAACTGTTTGATCCCTTCCTATCCTATCCCATAAAAGTTATCACTATCATTTATAAGAGTGGGAGAGAAGGAGGCTGGGTTGGCTTGGTCAGCTTTTGATATGAACTGCAAATGATAGGTTGTGCTGTTCTCCTTCCCCTACTGCCCTCAGACTGCAGTCAGAGCAGTAACCAAAGACAAGCAGCTGATCTGAATAAAAAAGTTTTTCTACTTCTCTCTCCAGCCTGGGACACCAGAGAGAAAAAGTTCACACCCCCCTACTTTATTTTTACTACTATTCCACTTGAGTCAGACACTTTTTGGTAATGGTGGGAGTTTGAAAGAGCAGGAGACTACGAGGAAGTTCCCCCAAATTTCCCGCTGCCTAGGGAGCTGAAAGGCCTGTAGATGTTACTTAAGGCTTGATTGCATGAAATGGCCAGTGTGGGGTATATATACTATATAATACTGTGCCAGGTCTCTGTGCAGACCATTTTATTCTGATGTAGCAATTCTTTCCTCTTTGTGAGGAAACTAGAGTTGTAGGGGAAGTTTTTGTACAGATCAGTTGCAATTAAACCCCAATTACAAACCCCTTGCAAATATTTCTTGGTGGAGGCAAATCTTCACGAAGTGAAAACTGATTCTCCCCAGAACCAGAGAACTTAGAGGTGGGATGAATCCCTTTCCCTATGGCACTGTCCTTTAGTAGTCAGGTTTACAACTTGCCAACATCTGCTGAGATGAATGCAAAGGTTTTCATACAGACTGGGACAGTCTTTAAAATGAACTGTACTTTTCCTTTAAATATGACTAATGTACTAGTTGGTGAGAAGTAAAAGGGACAAAAATAGAAAGATGAAAAAAAATATTTCCTTGGGTACAAGATCTGACATGGAGATATGTGCTACGTAGGCTGTGCTAAAAACCTCCAACACTTCAGAGGGACCATCCTGGTTTAGTTTACCTGCTGTGACTGAGACACAACAGGGTTAGTGTTGAGAAAGCAAGAGAAAAGGATTTCCTCTGGCAGGTGTATTGACCCTGGCTAACAAGAAATGCCAAAGAGATGCTGGATGTGATAAGAGGTTCGAGGATACCTTGCTCCAGTGTCCCCAGCTTCAGTCAGTTTATGTGAATCCAGTGTTGCATACCTTTGCAAAGCCAAAAGAGACAGAAGACTATGCATTCAGCTGGGGCTGGGTTTCACAGTTCTTTGCTCAATATGTGAAGCTTTTGTGAGGGCCATTCAAGTTCAGCAGCCAAGCATAGAGCAACCCAGACACCATGTCCTCACATGTTCAGGCACTCTTTACAAGCTGCAGTATTGTAGTACTGTATGAAGTACTATTCCAAGCCAAAGTTGGTTCCCACACCTGCCAGAAGGTAAATTAGCAGTAGTGATTTTTTACAACTACAATTTCTCCGTAATTTTAAAGTCAGTCAGTAACTTATGTGGTTACTTTCTTAGCAAGAAAAGTGCTTGTGCAGTATCTTCCTGACGTGCTCGAACTATCTGGCATTTAATCATTCTTTCTAATTTAACAGAGAAAGATAACTCCTCTTGTGTCTAGTCTCTTCAGGAGGTGACTTACTTCCTGTGTAATTTCCCTTTGTGCAGCATGAAAAACAGCTATGCTCTTCATCTCTTCCTGTCTCCTCATTTTTAGCTCTAAGGTACAGAGCTGGGTACTCTTGCACATTATGCCAGAGGTCTATTAAGCAGCATACTGGTGCACCGAGGTGGAAAAATGTAGCAGGCAGTAATGCTGGCTGCATTCAGCACGAGCCTCGTAAATCCTGGGCACATTCTCTGCATCGCCTGAGAGGTGCTGAGGTAAAAGAGAAGAGCCGTGCTACCTGCATGCATGACTGATCACCAGCATTGAAATGTTCCCTCGGACTGCACTGCTGCTCCTTTGCCACCTTTGCTCCAAAGGCCATGTCAGCAGGGGAGGCAGAGACAAGAAAGGGAAAGAAGGGCAAGGGGATGTGCCCAGGTTATACCATCTGTATTCACTGGGACTGAGGCCTTGGACATGCTGTTAGATGCTACACAGGGCAGCTCCGCGGCTTCCCCAGCCAGCTGTGGGCTGGCAGCCAGACACAGAGTTAGGAAGTCATAACCAGTTTCTCACTCTGCTTCAACAAACGTGGACTCAGCAA
This sequence comes from Rhagologus leucostigma, assembly GCA_013397725.1. Taxonomy (NCBI): domain Eukaryota; kingdom Metazoa; phylum Chordata; class Aves; order Passeriformes; genus Rhagologus; species Rhagologus leucostigma. The sequence goes on along the minus strand of VZTD01005605.1, from coordinate 1,721,344 downwards.
AGCTGAAGCTCTGGCCCAGTGCCTTGCTGAACACGGAGCCTGAGATGTGGGTGTATTTTTACCACTCATTCTCTCTCGAAGTCTGACTGTAACATTTATGCAGAATTCATTCGCTGAGTTTTTAATTCTCTTCAGGCAAAGCAGTGTGTCAGCAGGTATTGTCTTGCTCTCTGAAACAAGTAATCATCTTCAGCAGCACTTCCAGTCAGAGGGTCTCCAGGGCCGACTCCAAGCTCTGCAAAGTCAAAGGGGATGTTTGAAAGAGAGGGCTCTGGATTCAGCTCCAAAGCCTGTCAAACATTTTAAGTATGTCACATGGCACTCGTTGGAAGTACTGCTGTCCCTGTATTTTGGGTGTAAATTGTAACATAAAGTGACACAAGTTTTGCTAAAGGCTCCTACACAAAATGGTGGTGGCTGATATTAAGAGTGGTATCTCGTGTTTGTCCATGTTTTGCATGGATGATGTACCTCTGAAGGTATCAGCACCTCAGCTCCCACAGGTGTGAGCCAGCACAGAATTCGGAAATAACCTCTTAGCTTCTATCTGCAAGGGAGCTTCGAGTCAGTGCCTGCCTGTCACCAGCAGTGAGCCATCCCTGTGAGGCCATGCTGCCCCTGCTGTTCCCATGCTGCTGGACAGCCTCACCCCTCAGGCCTTAAACACCAAGTACTCAAACAAATATCAAGAATGATGCTCCAGCAAATTGTTCCTGGTATGGGCATGAAAACAAAGTAAAACCCCTTGCCTTGATAACTTTTTTTTGAAGCTATCCTCCACTCATTGAATGGGACTGAAAAAATTAACATGCTCTTCCTCCTCTGACCCTGCTATTTCTGGTGGCAGCCACTCCCCACTCCCCAGACCTGTCCTTCCCACCTACGCAAGGCTCTCTGTGCAGGTCTCCAGAGCTTCAGTGGACTGGGAAAACACAATGGCTGAGTCACAAGGCTTGACCAAGGCTTGAACAGCGCATCCACACTAAAAATCATGGGGTGCATCTTAGCCAAAGGTGAGCCCTGGGTCAGCACTGCCCACATACAGCTCTGTGCCATGTGCCTGCAGCCGCCACCCCAGGCTCAGCGCTTGGATTTATCTGAGAGCCAACATGGAACTGTGGGGAGACAGCGGAGACACTGCCAGCCCCTCCATGCTGTGAGCAGATGAAGAGGGGAGCACCTCCCCTTTGGAAAGGGGAATAATTAAGACATCAAGATTTAATTTATTTCTTTTTGCCCTAAAAACATTGCATTAGAAAGCTCCTGTTTTCTGCGGGGCTGCAGAGGATAACAAATGGATGGGGAGGCCAGGGGACTGAGCTCTGGCAGCTGAGGCAAGAGCCATGCTGAGGAATACCTCATGTTAAACAAGCAGGATAATTATTCTGCTCTACTTAGCACCAGCTAGGCCTCGTTCGAAGAACAACGCTCATTTTGGGGCACTGCATTTTAAAACAGACAGAGACACTGGAGAGAGTTCAGATGAGAGCAACAAAAATGATTTAAGAGTTAGTAAATAAGACCTCTGAGAAAAGGTTATGAGAGCAGGGGCTGCTAGGTCTGGAGGAAAGAGGACTGAGGGGAAGCATTACTGTCTACAGATATGCAAAGGGCTGTTACAGAGATGACACAGACCAATTATTCTCATTAGAGAAAAAGAACAGAACAAGAAGCAATGGGTTTAAGATGCAGCAAGGGGGAATTTAAATTAAATAATAGGCAAATGTTATAACTATTGGAAAAGTTAGGTTACGGAACAAGTTTACAGTAAAGTTTGCAGAATCACCTTTACTGGAGAAATATGTGGCTGAGATGAGAGACCTGTCTGCCAGGGCTTGGCTAAGACTAAGGAAATACAGAGCTCTTCTCCACTGCACAGAGGTGATCCTGAGCCCTTCACAGGCAGACAAGGATGGCTCCTAATAAACAGAAAGGAAAATTAGGGGTTTGTGTGTACGCACATGAATGTGCGTGTTTATGAATACTGCTGAAATTAACACTATACAACAAAAGAAGTGCTATCAGTAGTCACAGCCCTTATTGTTATTCCGTGTTTTGTCCCAAAACACCATCTCTCCACATCAGTCTTTCTCCAACACTAAGGAAGTCATGACTGAGACATCAGTAAAACCGTACATTTGGGTTCCAGTTCTACATTATTTTTCCCTCAGGATGGTGAGCTTTGCAGGAAGCTCATAGAGCTTGATTTACAACCAAAATGACACACGATGTGGAAGTGCCATGGATGGACAACCATACTACTGCCATGGAGGCTTACTGTGACAGCTCCATCATTTCACCTCTATGCCTAATTCAGATACAACTGCACAACAACAGGTCCTTTCTACTCAGTAGTTACCTTAACTACTGCCTTCAGCCAGAAATCAACAAAGGCACAGGCAGGGAACCGCAGATGGTAATGGAAGCACTGAGTCACTCCCACTGCTACCTGCAGTGTTAGAACAGTGCAGAGCCTGAAAAATGCCACTATGAAAACAGTGAGAACAGAGAAATAGCTGTGTCTGAAGCTCAAATATTACCTTAAATTCATATTATCCCTACCACTTCTGTGAAGTCCTAAATGCTTTGAAAATTACACAAGTAAGCATTGTGCTATCAATAATTTGGTGAAATTTTTCTAAAACATTAACTTCACCTTTTGTCATTAAAAGAATGTCCAACCCAAACCAAAAAGGCTTCCACACTAGGTCCACTCTGAATCTTCAAAAGCTGTCATGAGAATTTTGAAAATTTTGGGCTAAATAATACAATTAATGTTGATGTACCATTTAGCCTGGAGCGTGGCTTTATGCTAAAGTTTTAGAAATATATTTGAAACAGAAAAAAAAAAAAGTGGGCATAGGCACAGTGTTAGTCCAAACGTGAAACACTGAAAAGAATGACAGTGTAGTCAAGTACAAACTACTTATTTGCTACTATACCATAGCTGCTCAGAAACACACCTCTCCTTGCTGTAGGTCAGTGCTCTGGAGAGGTTATCACCACTGACCAAGCTCTTTGCAACATTTTTTTGAGGCTATCGTAAAGGCAAGCAAGAAGCATGTGCTGATAAAGAACAGATTTGAAATGTCAGCCTTATGGGAGGAGGTGCCAGTACAGCTGGCTGGCTTTTTTTTTTTCTCTTTTTTTTCTTTTTCTTTTTCTCAAGTACAAGAGGATAAAAACCTTCCTGGTCAGGAAGAAAACCCTGAGGAAAAGAAGCCAAAAGTCTGACAGGGCTATGAACCTCATGGCCATAGCAATAATTTTGCAAATGACTAATAATAAGGAGTCGATAATCCAAAGGATGATCTCTGAGGTGAAGAGAACCAAATTACTTTGGGGAGAAAATCAATTATCTCCTTTTGTGGCTGCACAGCCTACAATATGCAAATGCACAGAAGTTACCATAGTCACAGAAACCTGAATATCAACTTAAAAGAGAAAACCAAGGAATTTTACAAGAATTGCTCAAAAATATCCTCTTCATGAATGAATGCGTATCTGCTTTATTGACACAGCTGCAATGTTATTCTAATATTCTTCATCACAAAGGCTGACAGCCGTCTAGAGATGTCAGCATCTATGAAAGAGATGCTGCTCTATACTGAAAGCAGAATGGGGTGACTGGGTCTGGAAGGCAGTACAGAAAACAAATTATCATCAGATACTGTGGGCAGATTTTTAACATCTCTTCTCTTGCGGAGTGGTGTCTTACTCCATAACTGGGTCATTGAAATTAATGAAACTACTTGCAAGTAAAACAGTACTCAATGTGCCTTAGAGCATCAGACTCTGACCCACAGCACATATTCAAATGTCACCTTGTATTTTAATGTATCTCAGACTTGAGGGGGTTTAAAAATTATTATTAATTTAGAAATAGACTCCTTATTGGGATCAGGCTCTTTTTTTCACTAGAAGCACAAATGTCTTTAGAAGAGATGTCTGAACATTTGGCTACTTGTTACTAAAAATCCCATTTCCATGCCTGTGTAATCCACATTCCCTGAAGGTTTTGAGAGCAAGGAGCTTATTGTTGATGAAAAGGAAGAAGTGCAGCCTAAGGGCTGCTTGGGAACTCCAGATGGACGGAGGTCTCCAAGGGGAGGGTGCATTCCTTGAGTATCTGCTGGTGAGCCAGGAAGACTGTATGGGACAGACCTCATACATGTTGCAGTTAAGCACTGGGTTTAGGGACTTGGTTAAAACGCATTTAACCTCTGGATTTAAGGATAAAATACTATTATCCCTATTGGGGGATAACTGACAAAAGCACTGTATCAATTGTGCTTGGAACGATGAGTTTCCCTAATTACAAGCATCGCCTTTATGACCACACTAGGGAAACCTCTGAAAAGACTGGGAAAGAAATGAGACAAGGAAAGTTTTATCCAGAAAAGCTTATTTAGGAGCAAGGATTTTTCTCAGCCTCAGCGTATCCCTGGTATTTTCTAAAAATGGGAACAGAATGGTGTCACTTCTGAGATGCTGAAAAGAGCTGAAAGTACTTGGACTCAAGCCATGGAGAGAGAACAACCCAACAGAGGGACAGGGATAAGGACCTCCTAGCCTTATTACATGGTTTGAGAGAAGGCACAGACACTTCTTCAGTGTTAAAAAAAGGAAAGCAAAGCAGTGAGAGATCTTTGTGCCCCACAAGTGAATTTCCCTGGTTCTGGACAAAAAATTCTTAGACTTAACACAGAAGATGGAAAAAGTATTTGTGAATTGCCTCGCTACTTATGTCTCTGAGAGGCAGACTGGGGTTAAGACTTCACTAGGAGGCGAAAGCCTCACCTAATACCATTTCACTGTTCCTCAGGCTTATTCTGTGACCCCTTTTATATCTGCTTTTATACCTGCTCTTCAGAGACACATGGGGTGATTAACACCATCATAGATAACTTCATTTAGTGTCCCAAGCTACTGGGATAAGGCACTAAGCTGGAGCTATTTAACTATTCTTTCTTTTTTAAGATAACTCCTAAAGCCTCAATACATAACTTATTACTACCTGCAGTGCTTCACTGAAAGCATGATGAGGACAAGAAGCTGCAAACTTGTGCAGTCCAAGGTCCACTGAAGTATTTGTACTCCACAGGCCACATGCCATGAAACCAAAGATTGCCTTCAAGGATGGTTTAGGTCAGGCCATGAAGTTCTGGGCTTTCAGACACCGTCTCTGCTGGGGTGTTGCTGCTGAGTTAATTTTCAGTCGTGAAGTAAACTGACACTGCACCAGCATAAGCACTAAACCTTCAGTGAGGGAACTCTTCTTTTTATATTGGGTAAAAACTGAGTGGCCCTCAAAATCAACGTTTATGGAAAAGAAAAAAAAAAGTCAGTCATGGCTGAGAAAGCTGGGAAAGATCTACTGTGCATGTGGTGCCTCAACTATACTCTTCACTCTTTTGGAGCAGCACTGAGTTATGAACACTTGCCAGCTATAAGAATGTGCACTAATATCAAAAATATGGATTTGGAAATAAACAGTAACAGCAAGATGTACAGACTGCACACCACCTCCATGCCACTGGGCATTGCTTTGCTTAGGCTCATTTGTGACAAGAATTACCATAGAAATACATTGGTCTGCCTAATATAGCTACAAGAGCTGTCTCAGAAAGAGGTGCTATGAAATATTTACATATATTAATTCTCTGAAGTCACTTATGGCATGCAAAGGCCTTAGAAAAGTTTTGTCCTACCACCATTTTGTACAAGCTGGTCATAACTTTGCAACTTGAAAATCATTATCAACTCCATCAGCTTCTGTTCTTGCTCTTACTGTCAACCTGAAAGTCCAGTCTGAGGCACCCACAACATTTAGCCTTTTATAAGACAGACCTCATCACGAATTCAGTCCAGCAAATCTTGATGAGAATTTTTCTTTTCAAGTAGCAGACGGACTATGTATATATATTTAAGGATAACATGGGAGTTGGTTGCCTTAGTAACAGGATCTTTCAGCCACTGCGTTTAGTATTTACTCAGCACTGGAAATGTACACTGTGTTGAGAAAAAATACAGTATTTTTATTAGTCTGCCCCTGTGTATATGCCCATCAGCAGCAAATGCACGCTGTGTAGTTTGACTTTCCATTTCTGAGTTATGTGAAACCTCTGAGAAGAGACCATACAGAAATGAAACCAGGGCACCTGGTGCAATGTATTTTTGTTACAAGCGTTTTGAGAGAAAAAAAACCTGTTGTGAGAGTTTAAAGCACTGCACTAAAGATATTCCTTCTCTCTCAATAATATCTCCAGAAGCAGAAAACTATAAAAGCATTTCTATTCCATGGTTTCAATCTCTGCTGAAAACAAATCTACAGAAAACAGTTATGAAAGAGGATATTCGTACAGTGACAGTTTCCACAACTGCATTAATGTGCAGAACCAGTTAACAAGAAGTGTTAAAATGTTGTTTTACTTGGCATTTGGGGGGATGGAGGTGAGCGTACATACATTTAAAGTGCTATTTCAAAGCCCACTTCAGTCTGGGTGAAACAAGGCACCAGTTACAGCTGCAACAATTAAAATACAGGAGAAATTAAGCAGAATTGAGCCATTGAATTTTGGGACCAGCCAGGATGCCAAAAGGTTTATATCTCTTCCTGTGCAAACAGGCCATGGGATTTTTCATCCTCCCAGCAAAACATCAGAGCTGCCTTCGGGTGCTGAGCACAAAGCCACCACCTCCAGCTGCCCAGTGCCTCCTGTGAGGGCAAGGGGCTGCCTGGGAACAGAGGGGATCTACCATGGCACAGACCCCCCCTCCTGCCTCTGGGAAGTACAGAACTGGGAGCTGCTTTGCTGCAAAACAAAAGACTAAGACCCACTGGGCTTTCACAGATTTTTATTTCAAGACTCAAGTACAGAACCAGCCCCTTCTGCTTGGAAGAACAAGAGCAGGTCACTCAGGACCTTATGGTTCCAAATGTCCAGGGCTGAGGCTGGAGAAGCTTTAACAACATGAACCAACCTGGCAGACTGTTTCTTCTAATAGTCTCTGCATCACCTCTTGCTCTTAGGGAAACCCAGCTCTTTCACTGATAAGAAATCCACTCCTGGGCTGCTCTTTCTCATTATAATTTAAGAAAGTGTAAAACACTTCTGTATTATAGCAATTTAATATCTGATATGGCCTCTGTCACAGTGTTATATCACACCCTTACAAGATGATGGACTCCAGTCTAATACGGCTTTTCCTTCTCTAACTACTGCAATCCTATATCCATTTTGCAATTCAGATGGAACAGACCCTGCTCAGATAGAAAAGCAGAATGTTATAATCTCATAGAATAACTTAAATGTAATTACAGACAGAACATTTATTCTATATTAAAAAAATAAGAGCTGGAAAATAGATGTGGAAAAGGCATAACAGCAGAGAGAGCAGGTTGAACCAGACAGTTCGGCTGGTTTAAAGCACCATTGAACAAATGCAGGCTTTTTCTTCTATCATGAACAGTTTTCTCCCCAGTCCTGACTTTCTCAGGTTTTTTCGCACCAAATATGCACAGATGGGTTTGCAATGGACTTTTGGGTTATCTGTTGAAAAGGAGGCCTGAAGACTCTGCTACCAGGCAGCATTACTGGACTTTGCACTCCCCCCAGAGGGGCAGGAACGTGAGTCACTCTGTTCCTGTGTAGGGCTCTGCTGATGCTCCACCAGCTGGGAAAGCCAGTGGTGCCACACACCAGTGGTGCCACACAACATCGGTGCAAGGGAGGCTACAAAGCACCCAGCTGGATGGGGATCAGCAGCAGGAGAGGCAGAGAGGTGGATCCATTACCCAACAGAAATCACTTCCCCCAAGTAGATTAAAATGTTTGTCTTTAAAAAGTTTTTTTTTTTCCCCATTTCTGTCGCCATCCTTCAGTGTAAGATAGAGAAAGCTTCATATTTCTGTAAAAAGTGGAGGGGAAAAAAGAAATATAATACACATTGTTTAAAAATGGCATAGAGATGGCAAGCTGCTTTTCCTGACAGGCCCTCCATGAATTATCTCATTATCACAGGCTGCAAACTAAACTGCATTTTTCTTAGGACTGCCTTTTACAGGAAGAGCTCTGCTCCTGTTTATCACACACTTGAACTAAAATCTATCAATTTGCAGTAAAAAAAAAAGTAAAGAGGAGTTCTGAGAACTGGGGAAAGGTTTCAGCTAGTAGAGCTTTTAGTCTAATTAAAAAAAAAAAAAAAAAAAAAAAAAAAGAAAGGTCTTTACTTGTCCTGTTCAGATTTTAGGGCCACAGAATTCAACACTCAAATATGTAAAAGTCACACAGAAAGAGGCTTATCCACAGAATTCTTACCCACGCACAGAAATCAGAAAGAAGAAACAAAATGGCAATGAATTACTAACCCTCAGTGACTGCAGATAACAGAAAACTCAATGTTATTTTATGGGAGATCCACTGGACAAAATCAAGTTACCAAAGAGTTTTAACTATTTGACTCCAAATCCCATACACTTTGAAACTATCCAGACATGCCATATTTTGAGCCAGAATGTGTAATTCAGCTTCAAAAAGCTGTGTATTAGCAACTGTGGCCATACAGAGCATGATATACAATTACTGTTTTGCTTTAAATGAATGTAATAGCAACAAGGATGCAGACATCTTGCAATTTGGGTTATTCATTACTACTGAAATTGCAACACCTTTCTTTTCCTTTTTTTAAATTTTTTTATTTTGCTGATATGCATATTGCAGGGTTTTTAACTGTATTTTTTTGATTGGCACAGCACTATGTATCTGCGTCTATCCTACAGTGCTTCTGTCATACCTAACTGCTTCTGAAATGAAAGCATAGACAATGGTGACTGCAATAAACAGCAGACAGAAAAGGACAGGTAGTTTGTTGTATTGTTCCTTGGATCCTTTTCAGCAAAGTGAGGGTAAAGTATTGATGTTGCATGATGTGAACTGAATCTACATCTCCTTGTGAGAGAGAGGACAGCTACAGTAGGAGTAAACAGGTAAGGAGAAAAAAAAGGAGTAAGTTTGTGGTTCAGCAGCTGAAGCTGTCAAGGTCCTTAGGAAAGGGAAAATCTGAAAGAATCGACATCTGTCAGCTCTGCTCACTTTGGGACTGACTGACAAGAAGAGCATTATACTGAGATGGGAAGCATTTGGGGCTTCTCCAGACTATGAAGAGATGCATTCTCTGTCCCAGCAATTCAGCAGAAATTGATATACTTCTACTACCTCTATCTGAGCTTGTGAAATCCCTCCCTCACTCTGTTTAATTGCAGCTGTGGGAGCACCTCAGTGACACGACAGCCACAGAGCCCTCTGTGCTATGTACTGCAAACAGAAAAAAAAAAAAAAGCAGTCCAGCCCAATGAGACTGTTTGCACACAGTCAGAAATGTTTCATAGAACCACGACATAAACATACTGCTGCATTTTTATCAGTATTTTGTATTTGGTAAAAATATTCTGAAGCTTAAGGGCTCAGTGCCCACAAATATGCTGGCACACATTTTGCATATCTTGTGAAGTCTATGCCTGTGCTTGGGTGTGCATAAGCAGTAGCTGCTTTTTCAAGCACTTGCATATCTGAGCAGCAGGACCGAGCCAAAAGCATGGCAATGAATTATGGGCTGCACGAAGGTGTTGATACAGTCCAGCAGACCTACACACAGAGCAGTCATTCAAGAAAGAGAGAGAAAACTGGCATGGGACTTTTATTTTATTGTGATTGCACAGAAAGGCTAATCTCTCTGCTTCTGTGGATGGATCATTTTCCCTAGCTGTGCACACTTCTTCTGGAATGGCTCTAACTTTACAGTATCTGCTTCCAACAAACTTCTCTCCAGGCTAAACAGACACTTGCTACTCACACGACAGTGCACGGGGGAGTGATGCTGAGAAAAGAAGACATGGTGTGGCTGACATCTTTGCTTGTCTTGTAGGAGTAATCTGGGTAATGTCGGAATGATTCCATCAATACTGTCAGAAATAGGTTTAAGAGCCCTCCAGGTAGGTTGCAAGTCCTGGCACAGGGAACAACTAATGCGAAGTGGTTGCCAATTGACCAGAGGTTCTGGGAAGGTACAAAGCAACACTAAGGACCTTGACTTCAGTTGATGACACAGTCTTCATCTGTGTTCTCGACATTTCTCTCCCTATTTCAGACAGTCTGGAGTACGAACGAAGTATGGTGGGCTATGCTGTCAAGTGCTGTTGGTTTCACATATGGCACCCAGGAATGACACCGAACTGAGTTTGTACAATGCTGGATGAGCTTGCTCACATCTCAGTTGTATCTGAAGCATGTATCCACTAAACCGAAGTATGCTGGGCACAATAATGGCAACTCTGGTTCCTGCAGGACAGATGTGTACTATTAAGATCATTAGGAAATGCCCCTACCACCTTGCCCAATGAGCAATTATAAATGAGCAATTATAAATTATAAAATGAGGACACTTCTCTCTCATCAAATCTTTGATGATACTGCTTAATACAAATTCCTAAAAATAATGGATGAAGGCTGATGTTGTTGTGAGTTCTCTGCAACAGTGTTTGAGACATCTTTTTTCAAACTGTATTGGCCTTCCATGGTTGTTATCTATTCTTGAGTCACTGACCTTCAGTGTTCCTTTGCTTCACACAGTGTAAAGAGGAATACATGCTCTTACCTATTATTTCTTCCTGGCTTGGAAACAATATGGGCCAGAGAACTAGGTCTTCTAGGAAAATAGGCACAGCATAGTTACTCCTGGAGTACCATAACACTACGTCTAAGTGATGACTGAAATAGATCATCTGTGCCAGTCAAAAGATTGACAGTAAAGGCCCAAAAGGTCTTATCCAGTGTACAAACTCACTGAGATGCTGTAGATACCTCCAGGAAAAGAACAAATGTAAAACAGATACTCTGATACTTCAGCCTCAGTACTCCACAAAAAAAAAAGAAAAGCAGGACTTTTCTCTATCCACATATATTGCAAAACTTCTTTGCCTGAGAAGCTCGTTGTTCAGGGAGCTATATTTGAGTGCATTCTTGTGTTTATCCTTTTGTTGTCATTTACAATAGACCAAATTGACAAGCCTGACTGACATCTGTATGGATTTCATATACACAGCAACAACATGAATGAGGTAAAGTGGCCTCTTGGGAGACTGCTGGGACTCTTGTTCATTATCATTATCACCATGATGATTGGTGCAGATGATGAGACTCCCAGCCATCCCATCCTTGAGCTCTGCAGCCCTTCATACAGCCAGGTGCTGCAAACACTGGTATGAGCAGTCACTTTTCCTGCCACCCCGTGCAATACCGCTCTCCCTGCTTCCACACAGGACACCCAAGCTGAGCAGAAGGTGGATGATGTGTTCCAGACACCAGCACAAATCCAAGCCAAGCCATGATTCAGGCCCGCTACTCCAGGCAGCAGTGGCTGGGTAGAATTCAGCTAACCCCACAGCTGCCTTTCAGCCTGGCAACACTGACCCACTTCACCATGATCGAGCAGGAAAACTCTCAGTTACCAGACCAGTAAGTGCCAAACTGCTTTGCCTCTTCAATAAAATGTCTCTGCTTTTTATGATTATTTTTCACACCACAGAAAGCTGTATCAGCATGCAGACCAACTGAAATTCAAGTAGAAAAGTGGGACAGAGAAAAAAATCTGTGAAAATCTCTTTTCTCTTCCAGATTGTTTTTCCTAGACATCTACTGCGTTACATTACACTGGTATCACTGCAACTGTATTCATGAAAGGGGAAATAGTAATTTCATTGTTAACCTCAAAATTATTTCATGAGGGTTCGGTGAAATGGGTATGTTAAAGCAATTAAATAAACTGTAACAAAAAATGTGGCACCATTTTCATGACTTACGCTTTTACAAGACTTTGGATAACTATTGCTAAAGGTTAATATGCTTTATATGAATCTGCAGGTATCTGTCAGACACCGAAAACGATCTGGGGAAGGAATGTTGCATGGCAGAGACATCTGCTGGGAGCTCCTTGCACTCCTCCCACACCTCGTGGTTCAGCTCTTCGGGGCTGTGGGTCCCGGGAGCAGCCCTGAGCTGCTCCTGCTGCCTCTGGCTGGGGACCAAGTTTGTGGCTAATGGAGAATTCAGCACACCGCTGCCCAGCCATGGCCAGTCAGCCACTCAACAGGAGCCAGAAATCTTTAGGCTATATGCTCGAATTTAAATGGAAACTTTTGCATCTAAATTGAAGGCTATGCTCCTCTATCCAGCTGCCTGACATTGAACTGTCAGAGGAAGGCTGGGCACTGGTGAAATCCTTCCTTTCCCCAAGCATATACAGCAGGAGAAGATCAATGTTTTAATTAGGGAAAGGAACTACCAGTGACCTCTGCAATTCTGACAACGTGCTCGCACTAAGGTACTGTTATCTAAGTTAAAAATTGAAAATGAGTTTTCAGATTCTAGCATCTCCTAAATTCCTAGCATCAATCACCTCCCTTCTCAGAGAGACATTGATTCTACTCTCCACCTATAAAGTGGATCTCAATCCCTCTCTCCCTTCCTTGTTCATAGTGCGTAAACACAGATTGATCATCCTGGGCTGATGGGATCACACTGTGCTTTGACCATATCCCAGCACTCTGTGTTTCAGTTTTAGAACTGGCTTTAAAATGACTGAGACAATGCAGAAAGCACTTACCGAGTAAATCCTAGAAACAGGAAACCCTGTTTTGTACAACGGCAGAAAAGAGGATGCTTTGCAAACTCAATTCCCATTTCTCCAAATGCAAGGATACAGCTGATGCAAAGCATCCTGGAAATGAAAACAAGCTGTATTTGATTCCACGCACACCGAATGCTTGAACTGTGTTTAGCACATCACAGCTGTAGGCTTTAAGTGATACTCCCCAGTGTAGCAGAATTTTTCCTGCAGACACCAGTTCACATCTGATGGGAGACTGTTTTAAAACCAGCCTCTGCTCTTACATTGTAAGAACAACTCTCTCCCTCAAGCTACTTGAAGACAAAAACATGTTTACCTCCACCTATCAAAGCACCAGGGGAAAAGAACAGCCCCTTGAAGGAAATTAATCCCCGAAAAACGTTTGAAATGTTATAAACAGCTTACTACCAGAGTGAACAGATGCACTAAGAAGGATAAACAAGCATTTGCCCAGCCCCTTGGAGAGAGTTGGCTGCATAGCCCCTTTGCACTCACACCGGAGGCAGGCGGGTGTGAAGGCCCCGGTGCGTGGTGGCCAAGGGCCACTTGATGTGGCCCAGCCCAGGTGTCCAAGGCAAGCAGCCAGCAGAGGCTGCTCAGGACTTGCAGCCCGTGGCATAGCAGCACCTCACACCCCCTCACTCAGGGGCATCCAGGGAAGCTTTATCCCAGCTTTTGCAAAGGAGTTGTGCAGGTCTGAACTTGCACTGCCCGCCCCCAGGTGAGGATGCTCACCATGGAGCACGTGCCCTGCCTGCTGTTACAGAGAAGTGGCAAAAGCACGGCATTCCAGGAAAACAAAGACCAGCCTTCCAGTGTCTGCCCCTAACCACATTTATGCTTTCCCCATGCGGCAATATGTGGGGCAGGGGCTACCCATAGCTTTCTCTCCCAGTCAAATAAGCCTCTCCCTCTACTGTCCAATGAATATTGAATTATTCTGTGCAAAATCAAGCTGTTTTCTCCAGAAACACTGAATGTTCCCTTCTGCTCCTGAACAACCCATTCCTGAGTGTAGCACTCCCTCAGAAAATGGAAGAAAATGGAGACAGGTCTCCCTCTCACAAACAAGAATAGGTAACAAAAGCTGATACAAAAGACACTGCGGGAATGCCCAAAAACACAAGGGCACGATCGCTAGGATTAGTTCTGCCTATTTCGCAGATACAAGACAAATCCGGCATCTCTGTGCAGAGTCCAGGAGTATCTATGAGCAGGTCCTAATAGGTCATGGAGAAGATGTTGAGGGAAAGAACTGGGCCCTTCTGGACTTCACCTAAGCATAGCTGCTGGAGACCACATGTTGCCTTCAAGGCACTACAGAATACATGTGGTGGACTGAGTCTTCAAACTCCGCAGCCGCCCAAAACAGCTACAGGGGAGTCGGAGGATTCTGCAGAAGCTTCTGGCATGGCAGAGCTTTTCTGCAGGGCAGAGAGCCTGCTGAGATGCTCCCCTTGGTTTGACTCCCAGGCAGGTGGCTGGTGCTGTGTAATCCCGCAGGGAACAGCCAGGCCTCCAGGGAGTCAGTCATGTGGGGAGGCCTTGACTGACACGCTGAATTCATTAAGCAGCTTTGCTATGGAGAAATAGAACAGAAATTATACAGGAAAGGGCATTTGAGTTCTGTCCTTCAGCAGGTATGGTATCAAGTGATCCCAAAGTCTTACAGAGGTTTAACCTCAAGGACAAAATCCAAAGCCTGGCCTATACTTCAGAAAAAGAAGAAATCTCTGAACTGAGGGGTTTGTATCAGTATCTTTTAAAACACATCCCCTACATATCTGCACTCTGCAGTGTCATATTTCAGATGGTCCCTATGTATTAAAAAAGGTTGCTATTAAATATCAAAATCATGAGCAAAATCCAGTCGGATTGTACGCCCTGTTTGCTCTAAACCTTTTTTTTCCGCTCACCATCCACTGACAGTGGCATATAACACCAAGTGCCTGCTCATGTGTTACAGGGATGAAGAAATACTGTAAAAAATGATTATAAGTTTCCCCCCACTTAAGAATGAGCACAATTACAATGGTCCGACTTCAAAAAGCATGATTAAAGTATCCAAAAGAAATTAAGAAAAGAAATTAAGTTACCTAAGTAACTAGAAAACAGTCAGATCATGAGTCATTACGGAGGGTGAATGGTTGAACTTCTCTTCACTTTCCAAAGGGTTTCCACCTTCTCAGGCTGAGAATGAAGCACATCACTATATGTTAACCATAAGTGGAGGATGAATTTTTTACTGTTAAGTTAAAGTGGTGCCACTTTCTTTGCATATAGAAGAAGCTTTTAAGAAGTAATCCCCTGGGAAGTACTTTTGGGTTATGTGTCTTTCCATCACTTAGGAGAAACAGAGATGCTGGAGATGGTAACTGCAATAAGACTTAGCGTAACTTTTCTTCCACTATGCTTCTTGCTCCCAGCTATTCATTTATGAATATTTTCTGTTAAAAAGCTTCTAACTTAAACTGTATTAAGGAAACTCCGGATTCTCACAATTAATTTCTGCCTGAAACAGAAACCTGCTCTGCCAGAACCTGAAAATCCATTACTCCTTATGAGAGTGGAGCAGAACAGGAAGACGGACAACTGATGAGAAGCAAACCCACATTGTACTCCACACTGTATTTCTGGGAGTGATTACCAATTCTGCCCTTCCAGGATGCATTTGAGGGGCAGGTTTCACCTGCATTCTCTTTACTTGTCTAAATGCCAGGTGGGAAAGAAGGAAGTCTCCCCTCACCATTGACATAAAGAGGTAAAAGCTGCCGTAGCTGTGTCACTGTAGAACCACTGCACTGGAAGAACACCAGTAGGTTGCAAAAATGCATCAGAGAGCTTCAGAGAGCGGAGGTCAAATATTTTTAAAGGGGAAAGTGTACCTTCAGCACAGGAGACCTTAGTGCTCTCTCTAGATACAGGGTAAGAGAGTGATGCTGACATTTCGAGAGGCAGAAATAGTTAACCATTTGCCCAGAGAGTAACAGAGAATGAGAAGGGCGTTATGCAACACAGTCCAGCCTTATCAGTGAAAGAGGCCTCGCAGCCTTAGAGCAGGGACCCTGAACAAAGGACCACCTGGGCTTTTACTGCAGAGTCTGGGGTCTTCCTGTTGATTCTTATCCTCTCTTACCTCCTGCTCTGTCGCCTGCAGTGTCTCTGATCACCTGGCTGTCTCTTGTCTCCTGCTATGTCCTCTGGCTGTCCCTGGTCACCTGCTGTGTGTCCCGTCATCCGGCTGCTGCCACAGCTCCCTGTGCCCTCCGTAATGTAAGGGATTGGTGCCTGTTCATGTCTGGCTGCAGGATTGTGACCTCAGATTCATGGACCAATAACCCATATGACTCCAAAGGGGAAATGACTGAACATGTGGATAATTAGCACAGGACGCGACAGAATCATTTAACTAAGAGAGGGTAGTATTCTGATTAATAAGAGAACTACGTAACTTGTAGCCAGTGAACTGTGATTTCTTTGTTTTGAGAATCGGTGTGCTTGATTTGTGGAAAGCTTCTACCTTGCACTCTGCGCAGAATAAACATCTCCTTTCTGAACCTGGCTCTTGTCCGTGTAAGAGACACCGCGGCCAGGCTCTTTCGAAACCCATGCACAGGAGGGAAGTCGGCGGTACTTTCTAGCTGAAAACCGAGTGCGATAAAGGAGATATACTCCTCCGGCACTGCCACAGCCGTGGTCTCTGACGCCTCACCCCGGCGGGAGGCCGCAGGGCACCATGGCGCCAGAGCCCGGGACTACCATTCCCAGCAGCGACCGCGACCGCCTTGGCCGAGTCTGCGCATGCGCTTGTGGGGGGGGGGCACACGTCGCCTCACCTGCTAACGGGTAGCGCGCCTCCCCGCCCATTGGCTGGTACCCGCCGGAACCGGCCGCGCCGCGATGCACGCTGGGAGTAGTGGTTTTCTCGCCTCTAGCGACAGCTGACGTAAGCGTGGTGGGCGGGTATACGTACTACCGTTCCCGGCGTGCCCCGCGCGGCCCGGAAAGAGCCGTCAGCAGCAGGAGCCACCAGCAGACATGGCGGGGCAGATGGCTGTGCTGGGTGAGGCGGGGAGTCTGGGGAGTTGTGG